>BPTQ01000004.1:180551326-180673114 GCA_019973895.1 Chrysanthemum seticuspe
TTTTTTTTTTCAATAATGTATGTCGTATTTCACTTTCTTAGTCTAAAGTAGATTTTCAGTGTATTTTTAAGGTTCTCTGTATCAAAAGTAACTTGTTTAAAGTGTATTGCAACTCTTTTAAGTCTTAATTCCAGTTGAGTTCATTTTCCAAATTTTAAGTTAACTGTTGAAATTTGCAATTTCAAACTCTCATGTATAAGCTTCAATCAGCTTATTTATAAGCTCAAACAAGCTCATACTAGTTCATTATAGCTTTTTGTGAGCTTACTTTTAAGTTTCAAGCATCTTTAGATATTGGTCAACAAAAGTCAACTTGGAGCAAAAATGGTGTGAAATGGATATGGGTTGGTTCAGAGCTGGAAATGGATTGATTTGGAAGCAATTGGTTTGGTTAGATTAGGCTAGTGGTCCATTGTGTGCAGTGGCAAGCCACTGTGGCTAAGGACACTTGTAAGTGATTTTCATTAGTTTTAGCATAATCTGTTTTAGTAGTCACAAGTAGTTAAAACCTGTTTAAATAGTAGTATTTAAGTTATTTCAAATCAGTTTGATCATAATCACATGCTAGTTCAGTAGTTTATTCAGTTTTTAGCTCAAAACAATAGTTAAAAGTGTGTTTGGAATTGCTGATATAACTGTCCTAAAGGTTTAGTAAGTGGTTGTTTCCTATGGTTTTATGTTTGTTAAGATCATATACACTCTTATCTGTCTTAATCTTGTGCCTGCACAGGCTCAAAGTCAAATCTCAACTTAAACTATCTCAACAGTTTAACTGTTGAGATTTTGTCAAAACAAAATCTTGTTTTATGTTTAAAACTCTTAGATATAGCTTGAATTAGATCTATTTCACCAATTAACATCATATTCAGTCCTTGATTTGGTTCTAAAGTTCAAATTAGTCAAACTTCCAATTCTGTCAAAATAGTCAAATGTGCAAAAGGTCAGTTTATGCTCAACTGAGTGGATTTTTCATGGGCTCATTCTTGGGTCATTTTAAGTGAAACTTGTGGCTTTTAAAACTTCTCTTGGTCTATTTTATCATTGTCATTTTTGTCAAATTTTGTAAATTTTTCTTAAGCTCTAAAAGAGCTTGTCAAAATGGGACTAAGTGCCCTGTGCAGGGCACTGAGCCTGCACAGGGTTTATGCAGTTCTTGCAGAGCTTGCATTGGGCTCATAAGAGCTTCTCAAAGTCTGGCCTTTGGTTTGTTAATAGCCAGCCAGGTCTTGTTTAGGGTCCCATATTTGGTTTTAGGTTTTAGCTTATTGGTTGGCTTATTCTTTAGCTCAAACTAGGCACCTCGGTTACTGTTTTTAGCTTATAACTCATTTCATCAAATCTGCTGAGCTTGTGATTTAGAGGTTTAAGATAGTTGTAATCTGTTGCATTTAGGTTCTTTTAGCTTATCCAAGTTCCTGTTTTGGTTTGGTGCTTATTGGTCTCCATTTGCTTATTCAAAGTGCTTATTTATAAGCACTTGTACTGCAGCCTCAAATTCCTCCACACAAGCACCTGTTTTTCCATTTTTCCTAGATTCATTACATTATTTTAAGCTTATCTTGAATTTTTCAGATTTTTCCAATTCAGTTTGGTATTTTTCTCTATTTTAATTAGTTTTTAAGCCTTTTTAATTAGCATTTAATACAAAAAATTAAGAAAAGGTTCAAAAAAATAATTTTTCATTTTTCTTAAGTTTAGATAAATATAAAAAGTCAAAAAAATATTTTTCTAGATTTTTCTTAGTTAAATTTGTATTTTTAAATAATTTAATTAATTTTTAATAGTTTTTAATTCATAAAAAATCCAAAAATAATCAGAAAAATATAAAAATAGTTTTGAAAATTCTATTTTGATATTTTAGATTTTTCTAAGTCTTAATTTTATTTTTTTAGCTTTATTTCATATTTTCTTGTATTTTAGGCTAATATTTAATAGTTAAAATTAGTTTTTAATTAATAATAATTAGATAATTAGTTATAAAAATAATTTTCTTTTTCTATAAATTTTCTTTTATCATTAGGTTTGTAAAAATATCATTTTCATATTTTTAGGATTAATATTGTGTTAGTTTCACTTTTTCATTTGTACGCTACGTAGTTTTTAATTCAGTTTTATAAAACATAAAAGACAAAAACATCATTTTGCAAATAGTGATAGCGTTTATTTAATGTTTTTTATCTTTTTAACTTTCTTTAATTTGCATTTATGCCCTTGTAGTTTATGTCCTTTTCCTTAGTTATAATAAATCAGATCCTTCTTTTCCGTTCAAATCTCTCGATCACTATTCGTTTGGTGATCCATTGCATAGCTCGCTGGGACATAACGACCCGGAGAAACACTATACTCCTCAGATCTTCATTGCATTTGTGCTTAAGCTGTTTTAAGTTTCTTACAGTTGGCCATTCACAAGTGGTCAGCTTGCGTGAGAAAACTTGACGGTTTTGGGCGGGATCATCCAACGTACGACCTTCTACCATATCTGGATCATCAGTTTGAGCGGGAGTGGCATCAACAAGTTTAGAAAACCATTCAAACTCGGTGTCATCTTCGTCTAGGCATGAGACGACATCAGCCTTATGCGCCTTCTTCTTTTTCTTAGGCTTTGATGAGGATGATGGTTTCTTTGTTGTTGAAGCGGGAGAGGTGGGTTGTTGTTGGGGCTCAAGGACTTCCTCATCGTCACCACCAGTATACTCGAAGTGATCACCGATTTTCTCAGTCTGTTGTGGTAACTCAGAGTCCTGAGGTTTGTCAGTAGAAGAGCGAGGAGGAGATCGTTGTTGAGCTGGAGTCCTTTGGGGTGGAGGTTGCATGGAGGATGATTCACCAATTTTCTTCGGGCGTTTAGGCTCTTTATCTTTATCCTTATCTTCATTATCTCTTGGACGCTTAGGCCTTTCAGCTTCTTCTCTGCATGCTGATTTAAGTTGGTATTCCAGTAATGCTTCAAACAATTTACCTTCATAAGAAGCAAATGTTGCAGATCGTTTCGACATTTGAGATACCAGCCTGGAAACCAATTCAGCATCTGAGATTATTATGGGATCAACTGGATTGATGTTTACATGCATAGGTGTTGATCTCATAGTTTGCTTGGCCAAATGCAATAGATTCGGATAGAGTTGTTTGGTAAACTCCAGGAATGATGTCAAGAAGAACTTGTGAGTGTAACCTTTGATCATCTCGTTCATTTCCCCTTGAGGATCACGTTCCATGAACTTCTGGATGTACTCCCTTGCAGCTGACATCTTGTCATTCTCGTCATGAAGATACTGAACCTGGTCAGCGAGAAAATTCAACTTTCTGTAAAGCATGTCTTTCTTCCGGACCTGCTTGACAGCTTTAACGATTCTTGTCTTTGCCCGAGAAGTCCAAGAGTCTGTTGGCTTCTTTACAGATTTGGATGTGGATTTGGTTAATCTTTTGGATGGTGGTGGTGAAGAGTGAGAGGATGAATCTGATGATGAAGAGTCATGAGGAGGTTGAGGGTCCTTAGGAGGTTCAGAAGTTTTCTCCTTGGAATGAGTTGGACTGTTGAGAAGATAATCATCATAGTTTACTTCGTCATCTTGTCCAGTTTTAGCCTTTTCTTCAGCCTGAATCCTGGCCTCTTCCTCTGCTTTGGCATGAGCTGCAGCCTCTTCATCAGTCTTTTCTTTCTCGGACTTTTCCTATTCTGGTTTTTCAGAATCATAGGTGATGGTCTCCTCCAGTCGCTGTTGTTGTGGATTGTGGGTGGTGGTACCAATTCCCTTATCGGGTTGATTAACAGCATTAGGATCATGTGTAGTTAGTGCACCACTTGACCCTCCAGGGCCACGAATTTGTTGTTGTTTGAATTGTTCAGCAACGTGTTGGAGTCTCAAATTTTTCACCTTTTTCCTGTAATCTTTGTCAAGTTGCTCTTCATCGGAACTTTCTTCTTCTTCTTGCTCAAGCACCGGAGTCTTTCCCTTGTCACCTTTGGGACTTGGAGGTTTTGCTACTTTCTCAGTTTCAACGTTTGGAGTTTCAGAGTAGAAAACTTCTTCATCCGTATCAGTGTTTTCTGAGTCTTCATCGACTAGCTTTCTTTGCGGTTCAGACTTGGGAATGGGAATAGGAACAGCTTCCTTAGATGGAACTTTCCTTTTGAGTGGAGTTTTCCTCTTAGGGAACTTTCGTTGACTCTCAGTGCCTGCAACACTTCCTGCACTGCCTCTTCTGGTTTTCCTAATAGGTGTACCAGAAGACTTATCATCGAGAAAACCAACTTTACCTTCATCAACTGCTACCAGATACCTTTTGTATGAATAAAGCTGTTTGATTTCATCAGAGAGAAGGTGCTCCGGCAACACATCACCTTGTTTCTTTGTTGTTGATTCCTTAAATCTGAATGTTAGAGTAGGTTCATACAACATGTCGTGATTATTGGGGTCATTGAGTCTCTTGGGGATATCAGGGTTATACCCAAGTGCTCTTTGGATCAACAGTTTTGTATATCTGATATAAGGGATCTTTGAGCCAAGTTTTTTGAGGAATGTCATCATGTCGTCCCATATCAGAGCTTCAACTTCGATATGCTTCATGTTGACCAAAGCCCAAAAGATTTGCAGTTCCATGAGCTTGGGATGCTCATAGCCACTGTCACGACCGGAAACAGATTTGGTGATGATGATGTAGAGAGTTCTCCAGGGTTGAGGAATATTCTTGAGATCCACATGTGAATGCTTAGTGATTACTCCTGAAGCTTCGTCATAACCAATATCGATCAGGAATTGTAGAACATTCTCTTCAGTTGGTGTGGCATTGAGTTCGGTTGGCTCGATGACTGGAATGAGGAGAACAACCCTTAAATCAGCAGGTGTGATGGTGATTTGTTTGTCATTGAGAGTCACCGTCACAGCGTTTTGTCCTTTAATCTTTTGCATTGTAGTCCAAAACTGGTGAATATAGATCTCAGGCACTGTAGCAGAATTGGAGAGCATGTTCTGATAGGGATGATTCTTCAGAATATCCACATCAATTAAGCAAGAGGACTCTGAGCAGGTGAGAGTTTCAAAGTCAATACGAAGATTGTTCTTTCCAATCTTCATCGGATAGCCATTAGGGAAGATATCAGCAACGGTGAGAACATTTGGTGCATCCACATTCTGCATTTGAGCGTCCATGTCGTGATCTGAAAGATATTTAGCCAAAAGAACCAACATATCCAAAGACATTATGTTAGTCAACAGATGGTTATATTGTCTAATTATTGAATGTGATATGTCGATAATAGTTACGAGTTCAATGTCACTTGTTTGTCTAATAGTCCAATGACGTCGTGATAAGTTTCGTGAGTTGATTAACTTTAAGTTTTAAAGTTCATGTTATCACTTATTATTCACAACTTGTTAAACATTTAAGCTTATTAGTGACATTATTGGTTTCGTGGCGTTATGATTTATTTATTTACAAGTTTGCATGCGTAACAATTCATAATTAAGGTTAAACAAGGCTTAGGCGTAGAAATGGCAGCTTATTCGTAAACAAGAGTGATATACGCGTAAACGCAAGCTTATGCGTAGGTTCTCAACTTACGCGTAAGAAATATTACGCGTAGGAAAGAGGGGACCTTATGCGTAGAGCTTACGCGTAGGCGTATATAGAACCTTATGCGTAAGGCTTACTCGTAAGAGTCAACCTTATGCGTAGAGGTCACTGTTTACGCATATCCTTCACAGGATACGCGTAGTCCCAAATGTAGAACCTTACGCGTAAGATTTCTCTTACGCATAACATGCTACGCGTAAGGTGATCCTTATGCGTAGATGATAAACAACCTTGATTCTGAATTTTCACGTGTAATAAACCTGAAATAAGTGAATCATAGAACCAATGTTAACACATACATTCAATCTTCATCAGCTCAAACATGAACATTCAATCAAACAGTTATGCGAAGAAACATTTTACGCGTAACCTAAACCCTAAAGCTTAAGAATTACGAGTAAGCAATATAGCCATGGAAAATGCACCAAAGTTTTTCTGGGATATCTTAGATGCTTAATGAGATGTTTTGTTCAAGTTTTAACATCAAACATGCCATGAATCAGAAATACCCAAACCGTATGAACTTAAACCCTAAATTTTAATACTATCACAATTGATGTTACTGGTGAGTTCTGAGTATGGATATGATCAACTCAACGTGTATACAACATCTTATAACCATCTAATTAACCAGAAGCACTCATACACGTAAATACCCAAATCCACGCATAAACCCTAGTTTTCAGAAAACATTCAATTCGTGTATCTGGGTGCGTTTTGATGATGTAAATGGTTTCAAAGTGATTAAGTAAACATTTTGACACTATTATATTAACCATAAACACACAAACTTGATTTGGTGTTCATACGCATATGCGTAGAACACTAAATCGCATCAAGGTGAAGATTTAACCGTTGGTTTTTCAAGAAAATCAAAACCTTTGTTTAAAATCTTGTTACAAACACAGAAACACTTACAGTTTGATGATCGAAAACACGGATTAGTGGAACGATTTTTACGCGTAGGATTTGGTTGTTGAGATATTAAATGGGAAGAGTAAATGAGTTAGGTGAAATGTTGTATTTAAAATAACTTTAAGCTTTTGACAGTTTTAGTCCCTCCACCTTAACCATTTTCATCCAATGCCATAACTTCCATTTTGGTTACCAAACGAAGGATATTTGGAAAGAATTTTGACGACACTCCCCCTTGACTTAAGAAATAAAGAAAGTTTTATAAATTTGAGTCCGAGGAGTGTCAGAAAACAATAAATGTGACCACCATTATTAAAGAAACAACAGAGATAAGATAACATGCAGGTACAAGGTTTTATGAAACTGAAAAATATTTGCTTTCTCCCCCTCAACACTTGATCGGAAAAAATACAGAATTTTGAAAGAATTGAGTGTTGACGGAAGAATTGTACTTGCCATGTTGAAAGAAATATAGATAGAAGAATATTTTTGTTGTTTTATCTGATTTTATAATTTTGTATTTTGTTTTTGAAAAATATTTACAAAAGAGATTTTGGTGTTTGACTGGTTTTTAAGAATGTTTTAAGAGTTCATCCAGTTCCTCTTGAGTCAAACACCGCATACCAATCCGGTGGACCAACTCATTAAACCTAGCAGGAGCTAAGGCTTTGGTGAAGAGATCTGCCAATTTGTATTCTGTACCTACAAAGTATAATTCAACAGTACCCTATTCCACGTGGTCCTTGATGAAATGATATCGAAGATGGATATGCTTTGATTTTTAATGTTGTATTGAGTTGCACGAGATCGCAATAGCACTCCGATTGTCGCAGTACATAGGGATTTTGTCAAACACGTAACCATAGTCTTTGAGTTGTGTTCTCATCCAAATGACTTGAGCACAACATGCCGACATGGCTACATATTCTGCTTCTGTTGAGGAGAGCGATGTACAATCCTGCTTCTTCGATTGCCATGACACCAGTTTATCACCAAGAAATTGTAATGCTCCTGAAGTACTTTTCCGTGAGTCTAAGCATCCTGCGTGATCAGCGTCTGAAAAAGCGATTAGTTCAAAACCAGAATCCTTCGGATACCAGATCCCCAAGTTAATGGTTCTCTTGATGTATCAGAGGATTCTTTTAGCCTCAGAGAGGTGTGTTTCAGTTGGTCTTGACTGATAACGGGAACAAAGATATACAACAAAAACAATATCGGGCCTGCTAGTTGTTAGATACATGAGAGACCCAATAATACTACGGTATTTAGTAGGGTCCACCAATTTCCCATGTAAATCAGCGTCTAGCTTCTTGGTATGAGCCATTGGTGTGGCATAGGTGTCACAGTTTTGCATTCCAAATTTGTTTAACAGTTCAAGGGCATATTTGGACTGACTCAAGAAAATACCACGGGGTAATTGATGAACTTGCATTCCTAGAAAGAATGTGAGTTCACCCATTATTGACATTTCAAAATGTTTTGTCAATAATTTTGCAAAAGCATTTGAGTATTTTAAATGTGTTGACCCAAAAATGATGTTATCCACATAGATTTGAACGATTAAGATGTGAGCCCCGTGATATTGTATGAAAAGTGTGGGATCGACCGAACCTTTGGTGAATTTATTGGCAATGAGGAAGGATGATAACTTATCGTACCACGCCCGAGGAGCTTGTTTGAGACCATACAGAGCTTTGTTCAGTTTGTAGACATGGTTCAGGAACTCAGGATCAAGGAATCCTTCTGGCTGGCTGACATAAACTGTTTCTTTCAGTTGTCCATTCAGAAAAGCAGTTTTGACGTCCATCTGAAAGACCGTTATGTTCATATGAGCCGCGAACGCGAGAAAAATTCGAACAGCCTCAAGACGAGCAACCGGAGCAAATGATTCTTCAAAGTCAATACCCTCTTCCTGTCTATAACCCTTAGCCACTAGACGTGACTTGTTTCTAATTATGTTCCCTTCAGTATCCAATTTGTTCTTCCAAATTCATTTGAGACCAATGACATAGACCCCTGTTGGTCTTTCAACCAGTTCCCATACTTCAAGATGTTTGAATTGGTTGAGTTCTTCTTGCATGGATTCAATCCATTTGTCTTTTGTCATTGCGTCTTTAATGTTTTTAGGCTCAGTTTAGCAGACAGTGAGTGCATAAATGCAATGTTCACCATCTGTGTGAAGACGTTGTCTTGTAACGACTGGTTGATTTGGGTTGCCAATAATGTTCTCAAGAGGATGGTCTTTTGTCCAACGATGTGTAGAGGGTTGATGTTGGTATACATTGTGCAGATTTTGAGGATTCAAATGGTTTGTTGATGATTCCGCGACATCATGTGCAACGGTTTCATTGGCAAACGGGTTACAGAACGCATTTGGATCAAAATCTGCAGGTGGGGGTACTTTATTAAGAACATCAGCAGCTGGTTCAGCATTGTTGGAAGCAGTTTGTTCAACTGTTGTTGTAGAGTCAACAGGTGGTGCTTCTTCAACAGTAGCTGTTGTAGCACGTGTATCAGGTATAATATTATGATCAGGTTGAGCAGCGGAAACAGCGGATACACCTAGAGCACGTTCATCAATGTCATCACTAAACAACAGAGAAAATAGCGTTTCCATTTGTTGACGAGTAAGCTGGGGGCTTAGTTCAGCTGATGATGGGGTTTGAGGGAAGTTTAAACGGTTGTGACCGGGTTCTAAGCTGTTATGCTCAGAAGCCATTACTGTAAGTTCATCAAATTTAGCATGAATCGTTTCCATAACCTGCTTTGTACGACGATTCCAGATCCGGAAACCCTTAGAATTTTCACAATATCCTATAAATACTCCAATGTCAGCTTTGGCTTTGAGCTTACCAAAGTCATCACGATCATTATTCGGATAGCAAAGGGATCCAAATACATGAAAGTGTTTGAGATTCGGTTTATGGTTATGGATAAGCTCAAAAGGTGTTTTGTTGTGGCGTTTAGTAATCATTGAACGATTTTGAGTATAGCATGCAGTTGATACAGCTTTTTCCCACAAGTAATCTGGAAGTTTAGCATTGATTAACATTGTTCTTGCAGCTTCCACTAACGTTCGGTTTCGTCTTTCAACAACTCTGTTTTGTTCTGGTGTACGTGCAATAGATGTCTGATGCTCAATTCCCACTTTCTTATAAAATTCTCAAAGAGTTTGGTTAACAAATTCAGTTCCTTTGTCTGTTCTGATTTGGCGGACGGTGTTCCGGAGCTGAACTTGAATTTTCGTAAGAAAGGTGATGATCATCTGTGGAGCTTGATCTTTACTTCAAAGAAAGTAGACCCAAGTCCATCGTGAGTAGTCATCAACAATTACCAAGATGTAGCGTTTGCCATTAATCGTTTGCATGCGCATGGGGCCACACAAATCCATGTGAAGAAGATGAAGCACATGCTGAGAGCTGTTTTCCACCTTTGAGGGAAAATGAGCACGGGTGCTTTTTCCTTGTTCACAAGCTGAACATAGGTGATCTTTAGAATACCGGAATCTTGGGAGACCTTCAACAAGTTTGTGTCGAGCAAGGTTGGTGATGGTTTGAAAGTGTAAATGTGAGAGACGACGGTGCCATAGCCAGGATTTTGTTGATGTTGCCTTTGAAAGTAGACAGATGGGAGATGAAGCAACCATGTCTTGCATTGAGATTGTGTATAGACTAGAATTGCGAGAGCCAGACATTAGATCGTTTCCTTGTAGATCACGAATGAAACAAGTTTTCTCCCGAAAAGCAACTTCCAAATCTCCATCACAGAATTGACCGACTGAAAAGAGATTGTAACCGAGGCCTTCCACATAATAAACCCTGCTAATTTCAATATTGCCATTGATATAATCTCCGTAGCCCATGATAGCTGCAAAGTGATCATTCCCGAATCTGACAGTGCCAATGAACTTTGCAATAAAGTTTGATAACAGTTTAAGATTTCCTGTCATGTGTCGGGAACATCCGCTATCAACAATCCAAAGGATGATCTGTATCACCTTCATTACACACAGACGACACAGATGGAATAGAGGTAGATGTGAAACCCGATGAGTTAGAGGGTTCCAAAGCAGTTATAGTAGAAATACACACATCAATGATTTTAGGCATCCATTTAAATCCTAGTGTATTATGTATCCATTTCTGCCATCTCCAACTAGTCTTAGCTTTAGTCTTAGTGAATGCACTAGGTGGTACTACATTCCTTGGAGGTGATACTGGAACTACAGGTACATCAATGCGTTTCTTAGAATCTAAGGAGGGCGGTTTACCAAGCACAGACTTAGAAGCATTAGTGGGCCTAGAGGTATTCTGATTCTTAGGATTCCGTAAACGAGACAAGATAGCTCTAGCAACACATTTTTCATGACAATCAGAAAGCATACTTTTACGAAAAATAACACAAGAAGCATCAGACTGAATATCAAAAGTACTTAAAGGTTTAGCATTCATTACAACACTTTTTCCATTACATTTGTCAGACGCAATATCTAAAGTGGGTGCAACATGAGTCTTATTCAAAATCCTATGGTGTTCTTCTAGTTCAGCATTATTTATTGATCTTTTCTTAGGTCGCAACTTCCTATTCTTCTTTGTATTGCTCCTAGGCTGTGAAGTGCGGACGTTGGGAAAAGAGGCAACTATTCATGTTTCAGTAGATGGAAACACATTAGTATCTTGTGTTTTGTCAGTAGGGATTCTGGGTTCACGTTTGCTAAGTGTTACAGGTGCAATTCTCTTAAGGATGCTAGGCTGAACTTGTTCATACTTTCCTAACATTTCCCTTAACTTAATGATAGTGTGCACCAAATCTTGATTTTCAGAACGAAGATTTCAAGCAAAATTCATAACTTCTTTAGTGTGTGCAAGATAATGATCAAGTTCATTTGATGCTTCATCATGAGTCTGTTTGAGTAAATCAAATATGACACCATATTCCTGTTTAACTTTTGAAAGTTCATGTTCATATTTTGAGATTTGACACTTAAAAGACACGTTTTGATCATCCAGTTGCTCAAGTTTTGGATTAAGATTTTTTGCATGCAACTTGGCGATTTTGTTTTGAAAAACAAGTTGTTGATCGTGAATATCCTTTTGACACCAATTAAGACGACGTTTTGCGTTTCTTAGAATCT
Source organism: Chrysanthemum seticuspe (assembly GCA_019973895.1). Classification (NCBI taxonomy): domain Eukaryota; kingdom Viridiplantae; phylum Streptophyta; class Magnoliopsida; order Asterales; family Asteraceae; genus Chrysanthemum; species Chrysanthemum seticuspe. The sequence continues at coordinate 180,562,950 of BPTQ01000004.1, forward strand.
AAGGAGGGCGGTTTACCAAGCACAGACTTAGAAGCATTAGTGGGCCTAGAGGTATTCTGATTCTTAGGATTCCGTAAACGAGACAAGATAGCTCTAGCAACACATTTTTCATGACAATCAGAAAGCATACTTTTACGAAAAATAACACAAGAAGCATCAGACTGAATATCAAAAGTACTTAAAGGTTTAGCATTCATTACAACACTTTTTCCATTAAATTTGTCAGACGCAATATCTAAAGTGGGTGCAACATGAGTCTTATTCAAAATCCTAGGGTGTTCTTCTACTTCAGCATTATTTATTGATCTTTTCTTAGGTCGAAACTTCCAATTCTTCCTTGTATTGCTCCTAGGCTGTGAAGTGCGGACGTTGGGAAAAGAGGCAACTATTCATGTTTCAGTAGATGGAAACACATTAGGATCTTGTGTTTTGTCAGTAGGGATTCTGGGTTCACGTTTGCTAAGTGTTACAGGTGCAATTCTCTTAAGGATGCTAGGCTGAACTTGTTCATACTTTCCTAACATTTCCCTTAACTTAATGATAGTGTGCACCAAATCTTGATTTTCAGAACGAAGATTTCCAGCAAAATTCATAACTTCTTTAGTGTGTGCAAGATAATGATCAAGTTCGTTTGATGCTTCATCATGAGTCTGTTTGAGTAAATCAAATATGACACCATATTCCTGTTTAACTTTTGAAAGTTCATGTTCATATTTTGAGATTTGACACTTAAAAGACACGTTTTGATCATCCAGTTGCTCAAGTTTTGGATTAAGATTTTTTGCATGCAACTTGGCGATTTTGTTTTGAAAAACAAGTTGTTGATCATGAATATCCTTTTGACACCAATTAAGACGACGTTTTGCATTTGAAAGTTCGTTTAATAATCGTTCATTTTCAACTTTTAAAGGCTCGATTTGAAGCACATTATCAGTATTCACAACAATTTCAACAGAATCAACAATATCAGCAGAGAGATGATTAGATGTAAATGCAACAGATTGCAATAACACAACATTATGGATATCAGCACAGATAACATCTTCCAAGAGTCGATCAACATCTTTTCTCAACAATTTCTTTTTACGTTTAGTATTTGAAATCGATGTTTCTGTTTTCTCGAAAACTGTTTTCATGAGACCAAGTTCCTTGTGAAAATCCCTTTCCCAATATAGTGCACAAGTTTTTAAATTTTTTACATGGGGTAAAAGTCGTTTCTGAAGAATATCTCTGTGTTCTCGTGCCATTGGCGATTGAAAATGTTCAACTTTTATTTCAGAATGAAATTCAATCTCACGTTCCAAAATTTTGAGGTCAGATAAGAAAGTGTCAAAATATTTTATAACGCGACAACTTTCGGCTTTTGTTTTAACTTCACTAAGTGAAGGTAAAGGACCATTTATTTGTGCACCATTGTGTTTGGGACTGACTTCAGAGATTGGTGTGATAACAAAAGGTTTGTTAGAAGTATCTTGTTGTTTGACAAAAGTAACGGCTTTTGAATAGTTAAATGGTTTGTTATAAAATACATTTTTCCATTTTTGACCGACTCTCGTCATCTACATCTAATTCCTCCATGCGATTATATTCAACAACAGTCATAATCGAATCATCAATTCTATGTTCTGCACTGTAAACTTCAGGATTTGGTTTGAATGCTCTATTTGAAAACTTAGGTTTGTAATCAGCAAGAATTGGTCCATATCCATTTGGATTAGGTTTAAAAGTAAACTTTTGAATGGTTGTGATTGACTCACCATGTTTATAAACAACATTTCGAAACTCTTTGATTTTTGTTTGTAAGTCGACAATTTCTTCAAGATAGTTATCTATTCGTTTCGTGGAATGCTGTTTGTATTCTGAGAACTGTTTTTGACAAGTTAACAACTCAGCCTTGGCTTTTTGTGTTTCCAAAGTAAGAGCGTTAAGTTGTTGTTTATGTTCATGTTTCAGTTGTTCTATTTGAGACAACAAAGCATTCTTGGAAATGGCTAGATCACGTATCTGTCGTTCTAATGATTTTTCGTTTTGATGAGATTTAGCAAAAGCGACTTCAAAACCTTCTTCACGTTTTTCTTGAGTTTTGAAAAAATTGATTTGTCGAATTAAGCATTCATTATCCCTAATTAACAATGCATTTTTTTTCTTTTAATTTCATGCGAATTTCCAACCGAGTGTGTTGGTCTTTAATTAAGGTCAGGAGCTCAATTTCTCTATTAGACCGAAGCTCATTTTGTTCAACGTGAGTCTCAACATGATCATTATTTAGATCCTCAAATATAATCACGGAGTCAACTTGATTATCAATATTAACCATGAGGTCATCTTGATCATCAAATATAACTACGGGATCTATTTGATAATCATCAGAATGAGATGTGGATTGCTCATGTTGAGTACTCTGATCCTGGTCGGATGGAGAAATTGGCGGAGATATCAGATCAGGGATGAGTATATTTTGTTCTGGTACCTGAGACAAGCCATCAGTGTCATACACTGGGCCTGTGTCACTCATGTGTAGAGCTTGCATTTGTGCCATCAACATCACTGCTGCATTAGCCTGCAAGTCCTCCATATCATCATCAGAATCTGCATCTGCCATAAAGCTCTGTTCCTTGTTTGTAAGAGTTCCACCAGCTTCATCCTTAAGAGCCAAGAGCAATGACTCTTTGTGATAAGCACTGCCTCTTGTCCTCGGCTTAGGACATGCATTAGCCAGATGACTCTTTTCATTACAGTTATAACAACGAAGACCATTAACCCCATTCTGAGCATTCCCCTGTTCAACCACTTGACCCCTTTGTTATTGCGGAGTACCCATGTTATTCCTTCTAATAGCATTAAACCCTTGACCACCTCCCATCTGACGACCATAACTATGGTTCTGAACTTCAACGCGTCCATTTTTCACAACAGCTTGATTCCTTGTATTGGATGAGGAACGAATGCGATTGTTGGATTTGTTTGTATACCGACCGAAGGCTTTAGCAATCATAACAAATCCTTGTTGTAATTCATCAAAAGCAGCAGAGTCCTCATCAGCTTCACTGTAAAGTGCTTGAGCATTGTTGTTGTTGTATGGAACCAATTGATTTTTTTGAGGTTGTTGCTGTGACTGATCATATGGTGTAATGGTTGTAGTTGGTTGAGGAGCGGGTTGCGGAGCTGTTTGAGGAGGAAGATTAGTTTGAGCCCACAAAGCAAGTTGTTGATTATCATGAATTGACTGTGAAGTCGGGAGTCCACGGATAGTCCTTTCTTTGTCAACTTCTTTTTGGTGAGGCTTCAAATAGTCGTACAACAATTCGTATGTAGCATGATGAAGGTTCTTAGCTTGACGGAGAAAAATGACATACTTCTCCCATTCTGGACCAAGACTACTGAGGAACTTAGTGTTGAAAGCAATTCGAGGCATGACGATGTTGTGTTTGTCCAAATCATTAATGATGTCTGAAAAGTGATGATGATATGAATCTAATGTCTCTCCTGGTTCAATCATGAAGTGTTCATAAGCCAAGTAGATTTTGGATTCCATGTCTTCCTGATTGAGTGTTGTGCCTTCCATTAGAAGATGAATATGTTCCCACATTGCTTTAGCTGTCTTTTGAGCATCAACACTTCGAATGATCAGATTGGGTAGTCCCAAAAGGATGTATTGCATTGCTAGTTCATCGGCTTCAAAGTGTAGATAGTTGCAATGTTGGTGACAGCATCTCTTGGTGGATTGGCATCTGGATCTGCGGGTGTGATAACAGTAGGCATCTGAAATGGACCTTCCATAATGACCTTCTTTAAAAACTTTCCATGTGGCTTGTTTAGATCACAAAACCTAAAGAACCTTATCACCCATTGATCATAATTTCCGAGAGTGAGCATTGGAGGTCTATCAAGTGAGCCAGCTTCATGAATTGATTGTTGGCTGCTTAAGGCTTCACACATCTTGCCAAACCATGTTGGTTCCTTCATAGTAATCCTGGATGGATGTTGATTGTAGAAGTATGTGTAAGGTTGTACTTGAAGACTAGGTGGAGGTTGAACCATTTGAGGTTGTGGAATTGCTCCAAGTTGTGGGGTATGTTGTTGATTAAATTGTTGTTGATAAATTTGTTGTTGATGATTAAATTGTTGATGTTGTGGACTTAGTTGTTGTTGTTGTTGTTGATGATAAGTGTAAGAAAAATAGTTAGAGTATTGTCACACCCCCAAATTACCTGTTTTGCAGCGGAATGGAATTCCTAGGGATTGACTGTCATAGCATCACAATCACAGTTATATTGAACGACCTAAAGTGTCGTTTGGAAAATACATCGCTTGATTTAATAAAATAATCAGAGTTTACAAAGTATAGGTCCCAAATGAATATCAACTTGTGCGGAAATAAGTTTGTTACAATTCAAACGATGTTTTAAAGTGCATAAATCCCATGAGAGACGCGTCGTCACTACGACTCTATAATAAGTCCACATGCATGCCATGAAGTGTATGCCTTAGATACCTGAGATAAAACATGCTTAAAACAGTCAACACAAAGGTTGAGTGAAATTCATAGGTTTAATTAATTCGTTTGAACACAATATTCGTAGTGTGAGTTACGTTGTTTCACACTCATCGTTGAAAACAAAACAACATTTATTTGACTAAGTTCATGACAACCAAAGCGTAAACCTCGTACCAATAGAAATTGGTAAAATCATTTCATCGCAGCCCTAATAGGTAAACTTGCCAATTTACCTTAATGATTCAAATATAGTGCGTTCGATTTCCCCTAACTGGGTCAATAAGAACGGGAGTGTTAATTCCAATAGGCCTATTCACAATATTCGCGCTCACTCGCAAGTGACTAATGGTGCATGATGTAGGGACTTCAAACATGGCAATTGATTACTTATTGACAATAAAACATTTGGATATAGCATACAGTTCAAAGCATTTGTGTTCGATTAAAAATATAGCATGTATCTCCCTCAAGAGTTTGTAAAACAAATAAGTAATAGAAAGTGGGGCTATGAACTCACTTGGTACAATGATGCGATGACAAAAGTGAGTACACTGAAATGATGCGCAATCTCTAACTGCGACCTATTATGAATGATATGATATATAATAAGTCATGATGTAATGTTATGCATGCAATTCGTATGATATCTATACCACTTGTGAATTTTTGAAAATAATACTTATCGTCGAAATATAATCTTTTAACGTCTTGACCATTTTTAAATTACCTTACATGTATTTATGTTGAAATGATATCCTACGATAATCATTTAGTGATTTATTAAGAGATTATAACTTTTCGTCGTAAAATAATATCGTTGAAATTTCCATGTAAGTGACTAAAACGGCCTCTAAAATCTAGTCGTAAAATGGTGCACATCGAGTGTTAGGAAACGAACTCAACGGTTTTTGGGAAGCTTGTATCAATATCTCAAAGTTTTAGCATTTAAGTTTTCGTCATAGAGGTCTCGATCACAAAGAAAATATAGGTCAAGTATGGTACTTGTAGCCAAAATATAGTTTAAGGGTGGTTTTCGGCAAAGTTTAAGTGACCGTATATTATTCGTTACAACTCCGCTTGACGAACGGTCGGACATTTTGGAAAATATGCTTGGCGAACTTACTTTTACTAGAAGACATCACTTTATAAAAAGTACTCCGTCATTGTTAAAAACGACCCTCAACATGGTCCCTCGTTTACCGTAATACTTGTCTATTAGAAATATAATAGTTTTTCTTATATAATAAAGTTACGGCAACTTTTGTGTAAACGTGTATAATTTAATCGTTACAAGTCCGTTTTCTACGTTTTATATGTCCTTAGCCTCGTATCAAAGTATACTAATATATTTTTGATAAGTCGAAATAATTTATAACGCCTAAGCCTCATTTTTGACTCGTACAAAATAGACGTAACATGCTGAAATTTCCAGAATTTATAGTTTTCGTCGCTTAACTTGAAAAATTCATAACTTCTTCGTTATAGCTCCGTTTTAATCCGTTCAAGCGGCCACGGTTTCGTTTTAAAGTTTATTTTCCAAATATCTAGGCCAAAAATTTTTATCCACTGTCGAAAATTCCAGATTTTAAAAATATGGACAGACCCTTAATTAAACTTGTCGAAATGAGTTTTTCTCGCGCCAAACCTATTCTAACCCATTCAAAACAACTCCGAAGCTATTCTAATCCTACCATACACCTTCTTAGGGTGTCATGGGTTCCTAGACATCACCAAAAGTGATATATTTCAAGGAATAATTATAGGATGACATATTTATATATAACTCTTAAAAACAATGTAAAAGTGGTATAAACATCCATAAGTCTTGCATGTTTTGCTCAAATATGATGAAATGAATATGAAATAAATATGAAAGATGAAAAATGGACATGAGATGCTTACTAGATAACTTGATGAGGTTTATGATCAAAGGTTTTCCTAATCACCCAAGGTTTTTATTTCAAAACCTTAATCAAAAGTGTGTCTAGAGTGGATAAAACTTGTCTAGTAAAATTTTTGATGATCTCTTCTATGTCCTTGTGGTTGGCCGGTTTTGTGAAGAAGAAGAGAAGAGAGAAACTTGATCTTTTACACCTTTGTTAAATGAGAAGTATGTGTTTAATGTATAGTATAATACAATATATGTGTATGTAAAGAGATATTTTGTGCATTTAAAGTGTGAGTCATCCCCTTGTGTCGACAAGGGGATAATTGTATTAGCTTGTACATTTTATTTGATTTTTTTAATTATAGATGTGTTGTAAAATGTATGATTATTTAAAGCTAGTTAATAAATTGTATATTTATTTAAGCGTTTAGGGTAGCGTTAGCTAAAAATAAATTTTAACGGGTCAAAATAAAATATATTGAGGTCATAAAAATTATAAAAATACATTTCTTGCAAAAATTGAGTGAAATAATAATTATCGTGTTGAATTTACGAAAACCGTCGTAATTATATAAATATAACAATTTATATACGAAATAAATTTAAAACACTGGGTAAACTCATAATATAATTTTTATAAACTTAATATGAGTATAAAAATATGTTGGGATAATTTTTGGAAGTAACGGATCAAATGTTCAAACTAATTAATTACGCGATAGCGTTTATTTAATATGAAAATTACACGTTTAATGTAAAATGCAAAATCATGAATGAACTAACATGATGATAATGATGCTAATGAAATGTAGACTAAACCTAGTCTATATGAACTGTCCTGAATAATCGTTCATGAATTCGCAGCTAAACCATTAAGGTTACGCGAATTTGATACTCGTAAACCTAGTTTACGATAAATGATGAAATAGTGAAACTTGAGAAATGACCTGAAATTGTGAGTTGTCACAAGTATGGTGGTTGTGACATGTTGAAAACTTGTGTTGTTAAATAGATCTTTGTAGTTGAATGAACCGTTGTTGATGAAGTATCCTTAGGCGTAGAAATCACAGAAAAGCAAAGTACCACTTATGCGTAAAAACACCAAAGTTACGCGTAACAGCAAAAGTTACGCGTAGGATTAGCTTACGCGTAAGAGATGAGAAAACACTAAAGTTATGCGTAAACAGAGAGTTAAGCGTAGAAAACTTAGGTGTAGGATTACCTTATGCGTAAGGCAAAGCTTAGGCGTAAGATGAATCTTATGCGTAATGGATTCTACGCGTAAGCTTAAGCTTATGCGTAATTTTAGGGTTTTACCCAAAAGATCTTTTACACTATCACAGTGCAAAAGATATCCAAAGTCGAAGTGTTTTCAGGCTTATCCAAGCAAGAAAAACACTGAGAAATCCACGAAGCTGAAGATCAAACCAAGGAACAGTTACGCGTAAGATTAGGGTTTCACTTACGCATAGAAATTATCCAAAAATGATTTCTGCCAACCGAAGTTTACAAACCAGATTTTCGTGATGAAAAAGCTTCAATATCACCAAAATAACACAAAAGTGTGAAACTTGATGATCCAAAGCTTATAAAACAGTTATGCGTAGAACTACTACCACGTAAAAAACCAAGCTTAAAAACAATGATCCACACGTAAAGTTTGAAACTTTTTGCCAAAAACAGATAGTTTAACACCTAAAAACGTTGAAAGGACAAGAATCTTGGATTAAAAGGTGTAAAAAATACGTTTTTAAGCGTGACCAAGTTCGAACCTCGTTTACGCGTAAGACCAAAAAACTTCAAAAAACAAAATATGTTCACCCAACTATTTGGCGAATGATACCACTGTTCGGTCACCATATTAGTAACACAAGCATCAATAGAAGAAATAGGGAAGAGAAGTGATCGGATGAACACACACACACACTTACGCGTAGGAATATAAGAAAGATTATGCAAAGAGTAAATGTGTAAAGTGAACAACCAACCCTCAAGTGAGGGTTATTACAAGGTATTTATAGGAGAGGGAGCTAGGGCAACACTCCTAGTCCCTTCCTTTCCTTATTGGACTTGGGCCTAGGCTTATGGGCCTTCTACATAAGCCTAAGCTTAATAACAAACATAAAGGCCATATTAAGCTAACTATTACATATGAATCACTAACACTTGAATAAGTTTTAGGAGTGATTCCAACATTTCACCAACCATCTCCTCTATTCCTGAAGAGCAAATGCTTAATGAAGAGTCTTACATACGTTGCTCAAGAGTCATAATCTGAAGAAGATGACGTTTCCACTAAACATATACCCAAAGTTATAGAAGAAGAAGATTGGTGGGACGCTTATATTGAGGGTAAACGCATCAAAACGTCTAGGGCTGCACCATCAAAGGACATGTCTCAAAGCTGGCTCATCAAAGATAAACCTCAAACTCCTGAACCTTCATGGTCCATTCCTGAGTCTGACTCAATAATCCCTGACAAGAATTGGGCAACTACCATCACGACCAACTATGAAGCCCTAGCAGAAGACTCTCTTCTTCACTTTATAGGGGATATGGGTAGCTTTATGAAGTGGTTTTGTGAGAAGATGGGAATTTCATCAATCTCTCCTGAAGATCTTGAAGGCCCAGCGTTTGAAATCATCAAAGTCTTCCACTCTGATGCTAATCAACTTTAATACCAGATGGAAGAATGCCATAAAATGCTGAATGATCAAGTCAGTGAGCAGATCAATCGTTTTGATGTTAACAACCCTCTTCCTATCGGAGGTGAACGGGGACAATTGACAATCCAATAAGAGTTCTTCTTCAACCATGACCTGGATTATCTATGTGCTCAAACTGCAGAAAGAAAACCAGCTTTATCTATTCCCAAGATGAAAGCTACAACCTACATAGATTCAGGTCTTGAGCAGTTGGTACCGGATCATTTATGGGTTGACAAGGAATAGGTGTATGACATTGCCGCCTTATACGGCATTTCTCATTGGTGGTTCAAGAAGAAGAAATTCTACATTGATAGACATGGTGCTGAAAAGAGACGCAAAGTTGTTCGATCCAAGCTGCGTATTCTAAGTGTTGTCAGTGTAGAGATCTTCTCAATCTACGGCTATGATTATCTAAAGAAGATTGTTCTTCGAAGAGCAGACTTGAAGGATCATGTTATAGAAGAAAACGACTTTAAACATTTGATGCCAAGTGACTTTGAATATTTCTATCTTGTGAACCTCCAAGGACATCTAGACCATCTACCTAATCGTGAGAAGAAGGCTCTCTCTACTGCTGTCAATCTTTGGATCAGGGGCTTAGTCATTCGACAAAGAGTTGGTGATTTTCAACTAGGCGTGGAAAGCTACCAGACTCAGGTCAATCTAACGAGACCACAATGGGAAGCCACAGGACATGAATTTCGTTGCGACTATACAGTGATTGACACCCCTAGAGCAGTCCTCTTTACCGACAGATACGGGTCAAGAATGCTAATGAGGTTGTGCGAGCTATACAAGTTCAGTGATGGTACACTCAAGATGGTTGAAGAAGAATTGAACTCAAGGGTGAAGGAAATCAAACTTGACTTGAAGCCGTGGAACAAAACAAGATTCTGGTCTGAACAGGATTTGAAGCGGTGTGAAGAGTTCATTGCTGCGATCGGACGAAGACTTAAGACGAGAAAGATCTTTCGCAGCCTTGAAAGTTTTGTGGGTGGTAGATTACATGAAGGTCATTACAAGCTACTGCAAAGAACTGAATGAAGACATCTTCCTGTAGTAGTTTTGTTATGTATTAAGATCTATGTAATGTGGTGATTGTACTATGAACAATTATAACTATAATGTATATAGTAGTGATAGGTTATGGATTGTAGTTCCCCTTTAGTCTAAAAGGGAACCTAGGTGTTGTCCACTTCAGATCAATTAAAACCTGACACATTTTTCTCCAACAAGTTTTGTTCCTTACATATTTAAATCACTTGAGATCCAAAATCTCAAAGGATTTGAAATTTTTGATCGGGGGAGAAAATGTGATATAAATATGCAATATGATAAAAGGTGACCAATTTGTCTCAAAGTGCATACTGCTCTCTAATATGTGCTAAACTCTTTTCGAATCTCGAAGCATATATTGAGAGGGATTATTTTTAAAGAAAAATAAACCTTCAAGGTACAAATACTCATATGTTTCAACATAAAGTACCTTGATTGATTTTCAAACGGTTTCCGTGTGGCAATATGATCGTGAAATGTACTTCTAACAACTCTTTCCTCTTTGTGCAAAATAATTTCAGAATTATATGCACATGTTGAGGGGGAGCAATTCTTTTGACAACCACATCCTTTTCCAAAAACATCTTTAACTAAGTATGAAAAATACTAATCTTGATTGGGAAAGTGATGTTGATATCTTTTAGAAATTGTTGATCAAAGAATCGAATCTTTCATTCTTAAATCCGAGTTTTTCAAGTCCTCTTGCCACCATGTGCTAAAACCATTTCAAATATATATGATGCACATGTTGAGGGGGAGCTTTTTTTCTAAAAATATCAAAAACAATTCAGGTACAAAATGTTTTGATCATGTATCACGAGTACTTGAATTGATTTTTCAAATGGTTTTCAATTGGTTCCAATGGCAGGAGAACAATACCAAAAAGACCGACCAAATTTACTTTATGTATGGAGATATAAGGATGGTTAGGTTAGGTATCCGTTCCCACGATCCTGCCAGAGCCGGAGGGATCTACCCAGGGACAATCCACTAGATAGTGTAGAGTCCTTAGGTATGATGAAAAAAGGAGAAAAGTGAGAAATGGGAAGAGTGCGGACTGAGATAGAGCTAGAACTGGAATAAACCCAACAAGGTTCTAGTAATGAAGTCTCGGTAAGCACTGAAGGGGTTGAAGAATGAAAAAGAAATGAATGTGAAATGGGTGAAAAGAAATTGCCCTCCAATAATTCAACCTTAGGGCAGAAACCGGGTTCAATACAAATGCTACTGGTTGTTACTAAGGTAACACCAGTATTGAAGACAAGACGTCATGGACCTAGTGACGCACTGCATTACATCTTCCCAAGCTACTCAAGTTCCTCTTAAAAGGACTTGTTTCATCCTCATGGGGAACCTACATTATCTATCGACTTTCTCTTAGAGATGGTTGATATTGAAGAAGGAGACCCTCTCCCTAGTCTCCAGCATAGGAACCAAATGTGCATTGTTGAGTCTATAGCCACGAGATCATCAATAAATCTCATTAGGACACAATCAATGAAAACTCACTGTTTCACACAATGTGGAAAGTGAGAATATATCTTATGAAGTCCTATGCATTATCCTTGTGGTATTGCCAGGACATCTGAGTGATATGTAAAATATTCACGATGAAGATGGAAATCCTTCTAGAGCCAACATCAAACAAGGTCTTGGTAGGTAACATGTGAAATCTATCCAATAGATCAAACTTGTGACAACTGGATTGAAACAATGAGGCGATTCATCATTGAATCAACCTTGGTCCAGGAAATGGATTGACGGATACCTTTGAAAAACCGGTCGTTGTGCTTAAAATCCTTTTCTCTAGCACATCGACCATGTATTAATATTTCAAAATAAAAGGTGTTTATGATTGATAATTGATTTTCCTTAAAACCTTCGTTGTATTGCAAAAACACTTTATATTGAGCAGTACACGATTGTTTTTCAAATCTCTTTTCATCAATCAGTGAATCCTAATTCACTGATTCACTCACTCCGTGTTGTCTTCTTTGAGACATTCCGGTTTGAGAACGGCTAGAGCAGCTGCGAAACCCTGTCAAGGAGATTCTTCGGAATTATACCTGATCACAGGCAGTACTTTTACTGACCAACGGGAAACCGTGGGCCGTGTACCTCAATTCAACGAAAGTGATCAAAGACACTTTTCGTGCGCTTTATTGCTAACTGTTGTATGCAGGTACACCCAACGTTTGCAGCTGATCAGAATTGAGAGGTCAATCCATAGCCGCATGCTCACATAACACATTCATCTCTAAAAAAATCATGATAAATGCATCAACGACTCTGATATTCTCACTCCATGCTTCTGCTACGCTGCTGCAAATATCATGAATCAACTAAAGATTCCACTACTCTTATGAGAAGAAATCATGATCCAGAATGTGAGCATGTCGGTCCATTTGTCACAACACCACATGAAGGAAACACAACAAAGGGTGATGTTGAGATCAACTGTGGCTGATGAGCTCAAATAACGCTCGAAGGTCATCAAGATGTGGATCAGATCTATAACCTCCACTTAATGTACAAAGTAGTTGGACTATGAAGAAATCACCACAAAAATACAAAGATTGAATATTTTGATGAATTGAAGTCTACGAGCTCAAGACTGAAGATTAATTAGAATGCTAAGATACAAAATGTAAATCATGGGGTGATCTCTCTTAGGGGAATATTGTTAGGAATTGGAAATTCCATAGTGAAGTATCGGTCACCCCAAATATAATCTAGCATAAGTTAGCTCGTACACATATCGTTTATTACGTTATTTATTAGTTAGTTATTAGCGTAGTTTAGTCTAGTGCATCACCGTGGAGGAAGGACGGGTCTTTACCCATTGTATGCCTGATCCACAGCCCGAAGGAGGGCGTAATACTATGTATAAATAGCCCTCTCCCCACAAGGGAGAGGGTTGGATGTTCATTTGGAATCTAACCTTCCATGTGTTTCTCTCTCTAGAACATCTCACTTTCTCTCTCTAAAACTCTAAACCATACGCCCCTATTTAATATGTTATGATGTGTTTATGAAATCCAATAGCTTACATAATATCTTTCCTTCTCAATTTCTCGAACTCATTAAGGCACAATTGCCTAATCCCTGCATCTTCGTATGCCATAAACCTAAACCATTAAGCGGTGTTGTTTGCGCCTGCAAATAAGACAGATAACAGTAAGTGCAGACCTTACTGATGTATAGTTACGGCGTAGTCACTATTATAGTTACGCCGTAATTAGATAATTCCAGAAGTTACGGCGCAACTTAACACAATGGTTACACCATAATTACAGATTTCAGCAGTTACGACGTAGCTCACCCCCAATTACGCCATAACTTTCCCCAGAAACCCAGCACCTCAGATGGTCAAATTAAGCAAGAGACTACGCCGGAACCATCAATTTTTTTCAAGTGGCAAAAAGTTTTTATAAATTTTTAACCTATTAGTGCTGAGGGACCGCGCCTAACCTACTAGGTTTGTGTTTGACCCAAAACCCTTTTAAATTAAGTCAAAACATCCAAAACGACCCATAGTGATAAGACACGAATCAAAATAATATGGAGAATATATCATAATCATCAATCAATCAAACCAATAACAATAATATAATCAAATAAGCAAGATCCCCAAAATATTAAAATATAAACCCTAATTGAATAATCGAAATAAACGAATCAAAAAGAGTATTAATAGATCTTACCAGCCATGGTGAATCACGAGATGAAGAAATCTTGATGGAAAAATTTTTGAGAGAGAAAATTACTGTTTTGGTAGGCGATGAAAAGAGTTTGCGTAAAACCTAGTTTTTAATCCGTATAAGGTTTTATACCGCCAGGAGGTTACGGCGTAATTGACTTAATGGTTACGCTGTAACTAATATTTTCCGATTATTTAATTGTTGTAAAAGGGTTACGTCGTAATCTTAGTATAGATTACGCCGTAACTAAATAATTAATAATATTATTTTTAATTTCTGAATAAAGATTTAATATTTAGAAATCTGATTATATAGTGGTTACATCGTAGCTCCAAATAGGAGTTATGTCGTAACTAAATAATTGAAATTTTTATATATTTAATTTATTTTAATAATTATAATATTGTTACGTCGTAACTCTAAATAGAAGTTACGCCGCAACTAATAGCATCGGAGGTTAAATTTGTAATATTGCAATATGAGAGATTGAGATACGTACCTTATGGAAGTGCTCAAATTTCTTAATGAGGTAAATATAAAATACCTTAGATCTTACATTAACTGCTCCCCGGCAGCGGCGCCAAAAAGCTGATGTGCTATTTCATCCTGCTTTTAATATTTATAAAACTTGGATAACTTAGGATAGACACATACTAACGGGCAGAGAACCCGATCAGATGTAGTAAAGCATTAGGTAAATCCGAGTATCGTCCCAAGAGAGCTGTGACCTTGAAAGAACTAAGATGATTAGAAATGATATTAATAATATATAGGTAAGACAAGGTTGTTATAATTCATCAATATGCTATTATTCCACTCACACAGACACCAGAAATTTAGGGTAAAGAGATAGATAAAAGAAGCTTAACGAAGAATACAAATATGAATTGATTCTCGATAAGAAGGTTCAATATAGTGGTTAATTATCACCAGACTTCTTTGGTCAATTCGTCCTGGCCTATGGTTTTAAGATTCCTCACCAAGATGAACAGGTCACCCGGGATCATTCGATAACCTAATAGCAGTCATTAAGCACCAAATCTACTAGATCTAGACGGTGGGAACCCGACCGTTTGGAACTTAGATTCCCCCTACCTCTTAAATACCTCCACTTGATAGGTGATCATTTGGTCAGTTCGCACACGAAGTGTGGTTGTACTATGGCCAATTCCTCCCATATTTCGCAATCTATCAGACTGGGGTCAGTTGGTCTTATCTCCCAGCCCTTTAGATACTACCAAGCTTATAATACTACCAAGGCTAGCGATCTATGAAAAGACTAGCAAATGTCTATAAAGAATTAAAGAGAATAACAATAACATAAATGCAAAATTCAATTAATAACATGAATTCATAGTATAAGTCCTAGAAAAATATAAAAAGAATTCAAACTCTAATACAAAGAAAATCGTAGACGAGGACTTCGTTATTCAGTGCTCCTAAGCCATGCTTCTTCTTTTGTGTTTTGATCTCCCCAAACCCTAGAAGGTTTGGGAAAGGAGAGATGATTAAAACTGGTTAAACCTTCGACTATTTATAGGCTCCGAACTAGTTACGGCGTAACCTTATTAGGTAGTTACGTCGTAACTTCTTCAATCTTTTGTACTTATCCACGATTACGGTGTCACCTTAGCTGGGATTACGCCGTAGCTTTCGTAAATCATGTGCATTTCTTCATTACGGCGTAACCTGAGCTGAGGGTTACGCCGTAGTCTTTGTCAATTAGGTGTTTATCCGTTGTTACGGCATAACCTTAGCTGGGGTTACGCCGTAGCCTTCATAATCTTTAGTTACGTCATAACTTCATCACTTGGTTACGCCGTAGTTAAGAGATAACTCATTCATAGGGCTTAAAAACGTCTAATTACAGCTTCCTTACTTAGAATAGGTCTTGAAATGAAATAATAAGGAATAAGGATGTTTTCACTAGCATTTTACTCAAAATGTGATGATAAAGGGAGAAATTAACGCTTAGAAAATTAGGACTATTTGATGTTATCAGTTATGCTTCCATACTGTTTGATACTGGTGCCGATATGAGTTTCGTGTCCACCACCTTTATGCCATTACTAGGAATTTCCCCAACACCTTAAGGGTTAAGCTATGATGTGGAATTAGCTAACGGAAATAGGGAAATGATTGACACTATAGTCCGAGGTTGTACCTAAAGTTTCCTAGACCACCCGTTTAGCATAGACCTATTGCCAGTCACCTTAGGAAGTTTTGGCGTCATCATCGGAATGGATTGGATGTCGAATAACGGTGCACACATCATCTGCAATGAGAATATAGTGCGTGTACCGCGTGGCGGAAAAGTTTTGAGCATACAAGGAGATCGGAGTGACTGTGGAGGTCCCTCCCGGTTGAGCATCATCTCTTGTATTAAGGCCCAGAAGTACATCGATAGAGGAGGTTGTATTTTCTTGGCTAGAATTTCTGAAAAGAAAAGCGAGAAGAAGAGTGAAAGGCACCTTAAGAATGTACCCGTCGTTAGAGAGTTTCCGGATGTGTTTCTCGACGATCAGCCAGGGATTCCACCTGTCCGACAAGTGGAATTCCAAATTGAGTTGTTACCTGGTGCTGCACCTGTAGCCCGGGCACCCTATCGACTTGTTCCAAGAGAATTGGAGGAACTGTCCAAACAGTTGGCAGAGTTGTCAGAGAAGAGATTCATTCGACCAAGTTCGTCACCGTGGGGAGCACCGGTGTTGTTTGTGAAGAAGAAGGATGGATCGTTTCAGATGTGTATTGATTATAGGGAATTGAATAAGTTGACGGTGAAGAATCGATACCCGCTACCTAGAATAGAAGACCTATTTGACCAACAACAAGGAGCTAGCATCTTTTCTAAGATCGACTTACGGTCTGGTTATCATCAGCTTAGAGTTCGAGAGGAGGATATCCCTAAGACGGCGTTTAGGACTCGTTATGGGCACTATGAATTCTAAGTGATGTCGTTTGGTTTGACCAACGCGCCAGCGGTTTTCATGGACCTCATGAACCGAGTGTGTAAGCCATACCTGGATAAGTTTGTGATAGTATTCATAGACGACATCTTGATATACTCCAAGAGTAGAGAGGAGCACAAAAAGCATTTGAGGGTCATTTTAGAGTTGTTGAGAGAAGAGAAGTTGTATTCCGACCGTGTTGAGAGAAGAGAAGTTGGATAAGTTTGTGATAGTATTCTCTAAGTGTGAATTTTGGATTCCGACCGTGCAATTCTTAGGTCACGTGATAGATAGTCGAGGAGTTCCTGTTGACCCAGCCAAGATTGAGGCCATTAAGGAATGGGCAGCCCCTAGGAACTCATCAGATGTCCACCAGTTTCTAGGTTTAGCAGGCTATTACAGGAGGTTCATTGAGGGATTCTCCAAAATAGCTAAGTCGCTGACCAAAATGACGTAGAAGGACGTTAAGTATGAATGGGGAGAAAAGGAAGAAGAAGCATTCCAACTTCTGAAGGAAAAGTTGTGTAGTGCGCCCATCCTAGGTTTGCCTGAAGGAAGCGAAGATTTTGTCGTGTACTGCGACGCTTCGCATAAAGGCTTAGGTTCTGTTTTGATGCAACGGGAGAAGGTGATAGCTTATGCCTCCTGACAACTGAAGAAGCATGAGAAAAACTACACCACCCATGATCTGGAGTTAGGCACTGTAGTGTTTGCCCTTAGAATCTGGAGACATTATTTGTATGGAACCAAGTGTGTAGTGTTTACCGACCATAAGAGCCTGAAGCATATCTTAGATCAGAAGGAGTTGAATATGAGACAGCGTCGTTGGTTAGAGTTGCTCAGTGATTATAACTGTGAGATTCGTTATCATCTCGGTAAAGCTAATGTAGTGGCAGATGCCCTCAGCCGTAAGGAGAACATTCCACCTTTACTCGTTCGATCCCTAGGAATGACCATTAGTTCACCTCTATCGTCTCAAATCTTAGCCGCCCAAGCTGCGGCGTTGAAGGAATAGAACCGTCCTTATGAGAATCTGCATGGAATGGTAGAAAGTGAAAATGGCTTCTTGAAGCATTCCGACGGAACCCTATGCTTCAGATACAAAAGCTGGATACCATTTCATGGCAGAATCCGTGAGTTAATTATGCACGAGTCGCATAAATCAAAATACTCTATTCATGCCGGAGTCAATAAGATGTGTCAAGACTTGAAGAAACTCTACTGGTGGCCTAACATGAAAGCCGACATAGCTCAGTATGTCAGTTGGTGCTTGACTTGTTCTAAGGTAAAGGCCGAACACCAGAAACCCTTGGCCATTAGCGAGTTCGACTAAGTCTGCTCACTTCTTGGCCATTAGCGAGTTCGATAGTCTCGACAAGATCGCTCAGTTGTACATCAAGGAGATAGTATCGTGTCATGGAGTACCGGTATCTATCATTTCCGATTGAGATAGCCGTTTTACATCCCACTTTTGGAAATTCTTACAGTTAGCGTTAGGAACAAACCTGGATATTAGCACTGCTTATCATCCTCAAACCGACGGTCAGAGCGAAAGAACCATTCAGAACTTAGAGGATATGCTTAGAGCCTGTGTCATCGATTTCGGCAAAGGCTGGGAGAGAAATCTCCCTTTGGCCGAATTTCGTACAACAATATTTTATCATTCTAGCATTAAGGCCGCTCCATTTGAGGCACTGTATGGCTGAAAATGTCGTTCTCCTGTTTGTTAGGCGGAAGTTGGCGAGAGTCAGCTTACCGGTCCCGAACTCGTTCTAGAAACCACTGAGAAGACAGTTCAGATCCGTAATCGTTTGCAAACCGCTCATGATAGACAAAAGCGTTATGCCGATAGGAGATGTAAACCCTTAGACTTTCAGGTTGGAGATCGTGTTATGTTAAAGGTTTCTCCTTGGAAAGGAGTGATTTGTTTCGGAAATCGTGGAAAACTCAATCCCCGATATATTGGTCCCTTTCCAATCCTGGAAAGAATCAGACCAATAACTTACCATCTTGAGCTACCATCGGAATTGAGCAGTGTACACAATGTCTTTCATGTTAGTAATCTTAAGAAGTGTCTTTCGGAGGAAAACATAGTTGTACCGTTAAGAGATATCCGTATTGATGAGAAGTTGAATTTTGTTGAGGAACCGATAGAGATCATGGATCGTGAGGTTAAACGGCTGAAGCATAGCCGTATTCCGATTTTCAAGGTTCGTTGGAACTCCCGACATGGACCGGAGTTCACTTGGGAACGTGAGGATGTATTCCGTAGGAAGTACCCTAAACTCTTCATGACACCAAGCAACTCGGAGTGAAACCCGAGACGGGTTTCTTCTGAGGCTGTGAGGTTGTGACAACTGGCAATTAGGGATTCTATTTTAGGTAATCGCATTACGCTAAACTAAACCGAGTATTTGCCTTTAGAACTATTTTAATCGACCATGACTTGATTTGAGATCGTTTATTGGTTTTTATGATTTATTTTGTTATCGTATTTGTGGTCGTGTGAGTTTTAACTCTTTTTTTTAGGCACTATTCGTTTCGGCACAATAAAATCCTAAAACAAGAAATAACGTAACTTTTAAATCGTAAATCGAAACTTGACAAATAATTAGTCAAAACTTGTGGAAAAACATAAATAAACACAATGGAAAGTCGAAGGAACGTCGTGGGACACCCGTAGGACAATATATGAGCTCGGAAATGGGGAAACGGGGATAGTTTATGAAAAGTTATGGCTTCGGCCCCCCATTTATACCCTTGGCCGGCGCCCCCTCCCCCATTTTTATTTATTTTTGACTCCCTCTTGTCCATGTATATATAGCCACATCCCTCTCTCATTTCACCCATTTACTTCTCTCACTAAAAACACACACACATTACTTTCTCTCTCTACTCTCTCTCTCTCTTCCACCAACAAAAACCCTAACCCTAATTTACACCACCACCGCCGCCACCTTGTCCGGCCACCTCCGTCCATTTTCCGGCGAGTGACCACTCACCACCACCACCATTTTGTAGATCTCTCTTTCCTCTTTCCATCCATATATAGAACTCCTATAGAAGCCTTCATTAACACCTCCAAATCTTACAAAAACTATTCGTGATTCTAGGGTTTTCAAGTAATCTTGTAGATCGGGTTTGAAAAAGGTAAAATGAGCATGGGTCAAGCTCGTTTGAGCATTGACAAGCCATGAATGAGCTCTTTTTGGCTCGACCATCAAGGGTTTTGGGTGAAACATGGGTCTAAAACTAATTTACAACTAATAAAACATGTAACTAGTGGTTTGGTATTGTGTGTTGTATCATTTTATTGTGTTTTTGCATTTTAGATATAGTTTCATGTGATGGGTTTAGATTAGTTGATGGGTTTGATGTTTGGATGTTGATTGGAGGTTGATTGATTGTGTTTGGTTGTAGTAGAAGCCATTTGGGGAGTGTTTGGATGTTGTGGAAGGGTGTACGAGCCACAAGACCTACGAATGAGTCATGGTGTGTGGCTTACGAGACCCACATGGACCAAGGGTCCGGGTCGGGTTGTTGTGGTATCTTGTTGGTTGTTGTTGTTGGTGTTTGGATGAGACGCGTGGAGCCGAAAAGCTTCTAGAGCTTGTTTGGTTCACGTGGTCTTAACCGGGACCGTGTCATGACCATTAGGGTAATAACATTGCTTCCGGGTATATTTGGTAGTTTGATTGGATGATGAGATTGATATGGGTTGATTGGAGATTGAGTTGCGCTATTGTGATTGTTTACTTGGACTTATATTATGAATTATCAACTTTGAGCAACGTCGGTGTTACTTTGACTTTTTAGTCATAGTTGACCCCGACAACGCCGTAACATGGACTTTAATATATATTGGACTACAGATTGATTAAAAGCCGAGAAGTCATGACTCGTGCTTGTGGACTCGAAACGAATAACGATTTAAGACTTATATTGAATTTGACGTAATAAATATATATATAAATATGAATAATAAATGGTGAAACATAAATAATAAATGGTTTTTATACCAAAACTATCGATAACAAGACTTATCTTGTTATTCACTATTTTAAAAGGGAATTAACAACTAAAAACGGAAATGTTTTCTAATTAAAGAGTATTTAATGTTTTGAGTGCACGTTTATCGAAATGTGCCATTTATGAGCATTTAATACCATTTTCAAGTATTTAATTTTATTTACGTTGTGTGCATGGTTACGGATGACCTAACATTAATAGCGACGATCCACGTGGGTAGCAGACTTATTAGGTTGACGAATCTAATAAGAGCCCGCTAAGTACGTAGGATAACGTTATTAACGGGTGAATTATCCTTATGACTCGTTAGGATGCGCCCGGTTTATGGGATAATAAGCAACACGAATAAATGATTAAGTTATCGAATTGACGAATTCGATAAGGTCTACTATTTATTCCAAAATTATTGGACTATGGAGCTTATCGCTTAGACGTCACATTGTGTTGCATTGAGTCACATTATGTTTATTTGAGTGCCTTCATGATATCATGTTGAGTCGGTACACACACACGACGATACCAAACGCTAGGACTAAACGGTGAAACAAGACATTTTTTGAAATAAAGAAAAGGAATACATTGGGGTAAATAACGTTGATTTTGGGAAATATATATTAAATTGGTTTACATTAATAGGTTGTGTTGAGACGGTAGTTGCCGAGCCGTGTTAGCTGTTATCTTCTTGCTAGTGTTTGTTTGTGCGTTGCTTGTTTGAGGTGAGTTTCATAGCCCCACTTTTATCTATGTTTTTAACTAATTTGGGGTGAGAAATCATGCTACTCTTTTTGGACCTTTTAAACTATTTTGATTTGCTTATGTGCTTGACTATTTAGATAGATATGTGGTAGCTGTTTCCTTAGTCTAGGGTTGCAATCCTAATTGCTATAACACTTTCCTAGCTAAGTATAGACTTCTACCTCGGCCTAGTCCAGGGTTAGCAATCGTTCTAGACTTTGCTACGACTGCGCTGGCTAGTGTCGCTAGGTGCCCTACTATGACGTCGGATATGATATTGATGATATTGTTGATTGTGATATTGGTATGTGATTGTTATGCTGATGTGTATCTATCTTAGGTCTCGCATAGCAAATAAACTCTTACAGGTCCACTATTTTAAACTTGAATTTAAACCTATGAACTCACTAGCGTTAGCTGACCTTTTAGCATGTTTTTTTCTCAGGTATTTAAGTGATGTTTGGAGTGCGTGTTCTGTGGAAGCTTGGTAAGGAGGCATGGTTGAAGGATCATAATCAAACTCTGATAATATTATGGGGACCTATTTTTATAAATCACGTTGGGCCTTTTATTTATAATTTGGGATTATTGTTTTGGATAATTAAATTTGGGATTGGTTTTTGAATAATAATATGACTATCTTGTTTGCTATACTTGTGTCTTGTGCCAATCCATGTAACGTCCCGAAAACTTGATTAAGTCTTCCGCTGTACCGAGATTTGGGGGTGTTACAGATTGGCCAGGAGAGATGCTGGGCTCATAAGATAATATTCGTCCTACAATGACACAACGCGTTTTGTGGTCTACTGCGGGTGGAGTTCTTAGGAACTGACAGTTAAGCGTGCTCATATGAGAGTAGTACTGGCTTGGGTGACCTGCCGGGAAGTCTTCACATGAGGCCACAAAAACAAAGCCGTGAGCCTGCGGGCAAAGCGGACAATATTGTGGTCTGAGTAGGCGGGATGTTCAATACTCTGTTAATACAAATAAGCCGTAAAAACGTTTATTCATATTTTACAATCTTCTAATGTTTTGTCGATAACAAAAGTAAAATCATTTTAACGAAACAAATAAAATACGTAAATGGTTTGAGCCAATAGTTTACTAACACACTTACGTTTTCACATAAAACACTAAACAAGTAAAAGTGATTTTATGATTTAGTAATACATATGTACAACAACTAGTGTTTACATACTGGGCAAATCCCACATCGGCTTACAATGGTGATTGTAACACCCTAGGCAAATCCCACATCGGCTGTGGCCTGGAGAGATGTTGGGCTCATAAGATAACATTCGCCTTACAATGACGCAACGCGTTTTGTGGTCTACTGCGGGTGGAGTTCTTAGGAACTGGCAGTTAAGCATGCTCATGTGAGAGTAGTACTGGCTTGGGTGACATGCCAGGAAGTCTTCAAATGAGGCCACAAAAACAAATCCGTGAGCCTGTAGGCAAAGCGGACAATATTGTTAGGCGGATGTACAAGTGGTATCAGAGCCACTCTTGAGCCGTTCGGGATGGTGGGGCAAACCTCATCGAGGACGATGAGTCCCTAAGGGGGGGTGATTGTAACACCCTAGACAAATCCCACAGCGGCTGTGGCCAGGAGAGATGCTGGCCTCATAAGATAACATTCGTCTTACAATGACACAACGCGTTTTGTGGTCTACTGCGGGTGAAGTTCCTTGGAACTGGCAGTTAAGCGTGCTCATATGAGAGTGGTACTGTCTTGGGTGACCTGCCGGGAAGTCTTCACATGAGGCCACAAAAACAAAGCCGTGAGCCTGCGGGCAAAACAGACAATATTGTGGTCTGAGTAGGCGGGATGTTACAAAACGTGTCTCTCACTCATCCCATACAAACTCTAATTGATCCTACGCAACGGCGCTGAATGGCAAGACCTCCTCTAGTCAGGTACCAAAATAAGCTGTTATTCTCAAATCTGTTACCCTTGATGTATCTGATCTGATTGAGATACATGAAACGAGGAATGTGATTCTTGTTAAAGTAAGAGATGCTCACCTCATTCTAAACATTAATAACGTATTGAAAAAAGAAGGTTTCTATGATTTTCAAGCCAAATATATTGGAGGTATGTGGCTATGGTTAGAATTTGATAGCATTGATTCTTGTCAAAAACTTCAATCGAACAAGGAGATGTCATGGTATTTTACCTAAATGAAACATGTTACCCAAACCTTCAAAGTTGATGAACGTGTTGTTTGGATTGAAATTGGTGGCCTCCCCCTTAATGCTTGGACTCCAAAAGCATTTAAAAAGATTGCTTGTATTTGGGGTGAACCGCTTTTTGTTGATGATGATCCACATGAAAATGTTGCTATGGGCAGAGTGTGCATTAGAACGAAAATTCAAGGCCATATTAATGAAACGTGCAAAGTGATGATTCATGGTCAATCTCACGTAAGGGTGAAGGAGTTTGCTGGCTGGGTACAAGATATTGAAGCCATGGACTCGCTATCAGGGAAGAATTCTGACATGGGAATGTCTGATGATCAAGATAATATCATTGGTGACAATGGTGCCCCTGATGCAGAAGAAGGCGAGATACATGAAACCAAAGAAGTTCAAGAGGAAAATGTTGAAAATAATCACAACTTATCTTGGGCTGATGATGTGGAAAATATTGCTAAAGATCACTTTGTCTCTTCTCCAATAAATCAGCCAAAGGAAAGCCAAAATCATATACCCTCAGAAACATTAGAAGCCCCAAAAGGTGATTCTGAAACCCTTTCAAAACCCCCTGACTTTGGATACTTTAAATATCAGAATAAGCATAATTCTCATCACTCTTCCTCATCTTGTCTGGGAGTGAAATTGTCACGAGTAAGTAAGTCCCACTCCAAAGCATTTAGTAATAATAGATTATGATTGAAGCACTTATCACTCAAATCGAAATGGGAAAAGTCTTAGGATATGACTTGGAAGGTAGCAAAAATGATCTTAAAAAACTTATTGAAGGCCTAGGAGCTAAACACGATCAATTATGAATGTCATGACCTTTAACTCTTGTGGAATGGGAGCGAGCAAATGCAAAGAAATTTCTAAGCTATGTAACAAACATAACATCTCATTTCTTGGCATTCAAGAGACACACTCTCCTACGATTGATCCTTTTAAAGTTAAATGCTTGTGGGGTAATTTTCAATTTGAATATGTTGTGTGCCCATCTGTGGGCAGATCAGGTAGATTGTTGTCTGTTTGGGATACAAACTCGTTCTCAAAATTAAATGTCTTCCCTTTCGATAACGTTCTCCTTGTTGAAGGAAACTAGTTGTACTCTCATTTGCATTGTTACATGGTTAACGTTTACGCCCCGCAAGATGATAGGAACAAAGAAATTCTTTGGAATCTCATTCTTGATTTTAAGGAAGGGCACCCAGGTCATTATATCATCTTTGATGATTTCAATGTGGTTCTATTTTCTTCGACGAGAATTGGTATGATCTTCAACTCGTCTTCGGCTAATGCTTTTAATCAATTCATCAGTGATGGCTTGTTATGTGAAATCCCTCATATGGGTCACCTATTTACCCGTATTAATAGACGTGGTAACAAGTTGAGTAAACTTGATCATTTCCTTATCACTGAAAATACTTCATCCCACATGCGAAACCACTCAGCTCAGGTTCTTGATAGTCACATCGCTGACCATAGACCAACTATTTTATCCGCTTCTACTGTGGATTTTGGTCCCCCAAGCATCTTTGCACCATTACCAATGACTTTCGGAATCATAAAGTGACAAATTATGGGTCCAATTCGATAGTGACTTTTAAAAATAAGATGAAGACGTTAAAAAATATCATCAAAGATTGGTCCAGGAATAGAAAATCTTCTCAAGCTCGGGAAAAGGAAGATCTTCTTAACATGATAAAGGAGTTTGATGTAGCCACTGTTAGAGGGCCTGGTAATAATATGTTTGACTCTCAACGTCCTATTTGGATAGAAAAACTTCGCAGCATAGAATTGGAAGAGCAATTGGATATCTCCCAGAAAGCCAAAGTGAGATGGAGCATTGAGGCTGATGAAAACACGAAATTCTTCCACGCTTCTGTCAATCAGAAACGCAGAAATCTTACGATCCATGGGTTTAAACATGAAGGTCAGTGGCTAACGGATCCCCACAAAATCAAAGATGTCTTTCACTCTTTTTTCGAAGCTAAATTCCAAAAGAAGGAAGCGGAAAAAATCGTTGTTCGCGGTCTATTTTACAGCATACTTCATGAAGATCAGAATACCTTTCCTGTTTCCCTAGTCTCTGAAACTGAAATCTATGCTGCCATTTGTGACTGTGGGTCGGAAAAATCCCCGGGACCGGACGGATTCACTTTTGCTTTTTATAAAAAAATTCTGGGAATTAATCAAAAGTGATGTCACTGCCTTCGTGCAAGAGTTTTTCCAAACGGGTATTATTCCTAAAGGTTGCAACACTTCATGCATCGTGCTTATTCCTAAGATTCCTAATCCAATGGTGATGAGTGATTTTCGTCCTATTAGCCTTATTGGCGCCCAATACAAAATCATTGCTAAAGTTATGGCGAATCGTTTAGCTCAGGTTATTGATTCGGTCATTAGCCGTGAACAGACCGCTTTCATTAAACACCGTAAAATATTGAATGGCCCTCTAATGGTAAATGAAGAAATTAAATGGTGTAACCGAAAAAAGGCTAAGCTAATGATTTTCAAAATTGACTTTCAAAAAGCTTTTGATTCCGTCTCTTGGGATTAGTTACTCTAGGTTATGCACTTCATGGGCTTTAGTGAAAAATGGATTTCATGGATTAAAGGTTGTTTATTCTCTGTCACTACTTCGATTCTGGTTAACGGGAGTCCTACTTGTGAATATAAAATCAATTGTGGCCTTCATCAAGGAGATCCTTTGTCTCCATTCCTTTTCATCATTGCTATGGAAGGGGTCCATATTGCTGTCGAAGATTCTATCTCTGCAGGTCTTTATAGGGGCATAACGATTAATACCTTGACCCTTTCTCATTTTTTCTTTGCAGACGATGTCTTGCTTATAGGAGAATGGTCGCGAGCTAACATAAAGAACATGACTTCCATCCTAGATTGCTTTCACAGAGTTTATGGGCTAAAGATAAATTTCAATAAGTCCAACCTTGTTGGGATTGGAGTTCCTTTTGAGGAGGTAAATCTCTTCTCCCAGGTTACTGGATGCAACACTATACATTCGTCATTCATGTATCTGGGTCTTTCGGTTGATTGTAACATGGCTAACACGAAGAATTGGGATCCTATTTTCGATAAATTCTCTAACCGTTTATCTAAATGGAAAGCTTCGCTCCTCTCCATTAGTGGAAGAACTACTCTTCTTTCTTCGGTATTGGGAGCTATTGGTACATACTACTTTTCTATTTTTCCTATGCCTGCTACTGTTAACAAGAAACTCGAAACTCTTCGTTCCAACTTTTTCTGGGGAATCAATGTGATAAGGTTTTAAAATATACATTTTTAAGGGATCGTTTAAGCCCTTATTTGATCACTTTTGTATCCGTTATTACTTAATATCGTTCCTTTTCACTTTTTAGGTATTTTGAAGGAAAAATGCTGGAATGACACTTATTCGGACGAAAAGGCGCGAATATACGAAGAAAATGGCCAAAGTCAAGAATCGAGACATTCAGGCTGCTAGAACTGAAGGTGACGGCGTCAGGCACAACTAGCGACGCCGTCGGACAACTTTTGTGACGACTCAGTAGCCAAATTGCTCATTTACAAGTGACGGCTTCAGGTTTTAAAAGAGTAGGGCGTCACAACTCAGACGGCCTAGATTTGATCCAGACGACGTCAGAGACTGAAGCGGACGGCGTCACAGGCATAAGGTGACGCCGTTGAAAGACTAACGTGGCCAAGACGAAACCCTAATAACGGCGACCCGACGGCGTCACAAATCAAAGGGTGACGCCGTCGCATGTGTAATCTTATATATAGAATCCGAATTTTTTAGTTTTTAGTGTGTAGTCTTTGGAGTAAAAACCTAAACCGAACCAAGGCTGTCTTGTACAGTATTTTAGGGTTCCATACCCTATCTTACATCAAGATAAGTGTTTTACTTCATTAATTCAATTATGTCTTCAATTAATTGTGTGTATGCTTGCATGTTTCCCATGTCCGGCTAATTTACTTATGTGTTGCTTAGGGAATATGAAACTTAATTATTGAATATTGATTGGTTGTCTCTTATCTTAATTGTTAATGATCTAGTATTGCGATAGGTCATCCGTTGTGTAGTTAATGCTTGATTAATCTTTGTGAACCTTAGCTTATAGTTACCTAGAGTCATTGTAGGCTAAACCATCCGAAGAGTACCTTAGTGTTAAGTTTATAAATCCTAGAGATTTTGTAGGCAATAACCTTTGGTAGTTTCAAAGAGTTAGGGATAAACGCATACCCTACGACCTTAGACACACAACGCGATTAAGAATAAGGACGTGACAATTCAACCATCAATAGGAGATAATTAAGGAGTAATATAACCTAAGTAAACACATCTTTAAATCATCATACGAGCACACAATAATTAGACATAGACTACCCATTAGTTTAGATAATTAGATAAGTAGAGTAATCGGTAGAAATACCAACCCCTCAAACTCAAACCCCGAGATTCGTACCTTTCCATTTAAAAAAAAAAACATAAAAAGATAAAAAAAAAAAAAAAAAAAAAAAAAAAAAAAAAAAAATCTTCCTCAACCCCAACCTTAGCGTAGTAACTTCTCACTAGCATTCCTATTCCCCTAGAGAACGATATCAATTCCCGTGGCTTACCCTAATACTACACTACAACGATTAGGTTCACTGCCTAGGGTGTTGAAAAACTTGCTCGATGAAAAGGAAGTTCCTTTGACCCCGAACGACGCGTGTAGTGTTATCACAATGCTGATGGTAAAAAAATCGGTGGATATCTTGGAATTCAACACTTGCCTCTAAAGATAAGGGAGGGCTTGGCATTGGCAGTCTTTAATCCCTGAATCACGCTTTAATTCAAAAATGGAGATGTCATTTTTTTAACAATCCTCATGCTCTTTTGGTCCTTGTGATTAAAGCTATTCATGGAGATCATGGAATCGATTCTTCCTTTTATAACCGTGTTCGTGATCAAGGTGTTTGGGGTAGAATTGTGAGGTCAATTAATTCCATGCACGAAAAAGAGCTTATCCCCCTCTCTTTTCTTCGAAAACGGGTTGGTAATGGTGCTTCTTCTAAATTCTGGCATGAATTTTGGATGGGTGATACTTCCTTAAAATCTCAATTCCCCCGCATTTATTGTCTTGCGTTGACTAAAGACTGCATGGTCAGGGACTGTTGGAATAATGGTTGGGATTTACGTTGGTCTCGCCCGATTACGAGCGACACAAATTTTCATCAGTTAAGTGTCCTCTCTTCTTTATTGGATACATACTCGCTCTTTGACATAGAGGATATATGGACTTGGTCGTTAGGATCTCCTTCTTTTTCCGTCAAGTGTACTCGTAAACACATTGACAAATTCTATCTAACTGATGGTGGATCGGAAACAAGATGGAATCGCTTCCTTCAAAAAAAAAATCAACATTTTCATTTGGAGAGCGCTTCAGGATCGTTTACCAACAAGATGGAATCTCAGCCATAAAGGGATTGATTTGGACTCACTTTCTTGCCCCATTTGTGATTCAAGCATCGAAACATCAAACCATACTTTATGGTTTTGCTCTCTCGCCACATCTATTTGGCATAGAATTTTTGTTTGGCTGGATATTGATCTCCCTTGCCCTTCTAACATCCATGATATCTTCTCTTGGATTGATAATGTGCGCGTTTCGTCTTCCAAAAAAGCCATTATGGAGGTGATCTGTGGTGTTGTTTTGTGGTCTTTGTGGCATTTTTGCAACGAGTTGATCTTCGGCTCCTCTCCGCCTGTCTTTTATTTGATTCAATTGTTGATAGTTCGTATAGATGGTTCTCCTTTAGAAACAAGTTGTCTTCCATTTCATGGAACAACTGGATGCAAAATCCTTTAGTGATTTCCACCTTGTAACTTTTTTCTAGCTTCTTGCTAGTTTTAATAAAATTCTGCTGTTCCAAAAAAAAAAAAAAAAAACATCTTTTAATATCATATATGTGTAAAATATAAAGTTTTTCATCAAATTACACCAATAAACGTATTTTTCGTACTCTTCAAGTTGATATCAATTTTGCTCTGTATCTGTAAAAAAAAACATTTGAATTTTTTCGTAATATATTGTAAAATTGTCCTTCCTTCCTTATCATCTTCCATCCTCCCTGCATCAACTTGCAACTTTACCTCCTTCCTCGTTCCATATGTTTGCAAAATTTTATCATTCTTTACCAAGTTTTTCTTCCCATCTATTAATCTTCTTCGCATGATTTATTTTTGTAATCCAAAATTTGAAGTTCTTCGTAGAACAAATTGAGTTTAGTTAAAAAAAATTGTAAGTTGTGCTTTGTGAATTATATAAATTGATATATTTTTTTGTTTCTACTTTACGAATTCTACGAATATAATACGACGTCATATGAGATAAGGGCGGTCTTGACATTTGAAAAAAAAAAAAAAAAAAAAAAAAAAAATCTAGATTGAGCAACATGCTATTTGTAAATCAAGTTAGAAATAAGTGACATATTGGATCACATCAATACAAATTTCCCTTTACATATTCGGCAGGACCTAAACGATATATCTTCATACGATATGGCGCATGCTGTGTCTATATATCTATCTTCGTGTCTTCTTCCAACTTGCTGGGTTGAGTTAATACATTAGTTCTAATGTTATTAATCAACATAATTAAGTACGTTTAACAAACTGGTAGAGCCTGTGCCTCTGTAGTTACTCATGATTCTATACTAGTTATTTATAAGTCGGGATTGAGATATATACGTAACGCTTAAAAAGAGCCATGCTATCTCTAACCCTTTAAGTTAACCGATCTGATCCGGAGCCTCGTTGAATTCGCTAAATACTCCTTAACACCCCTACATACTATACACCAACATGTAAATTAAAATATGATAAGAATTCAAATTTACTGACTAAGTTAGACAGGTTGATCGATTGAATATGCACTTGTGAAAACTTAGAAAAACGAAAATCAAGTTTGTCGCATAACCGAAAACATAACAAGAGTCTTTTATACAACATATATCGAGTCCGATTAAACTGACAGTAAAATAGGTAAAATATCAAAGTCAATTATTACTGCTAACTAATATTTACGAATGAAAGTTACGTTAAGCATGTGTTTTAACTTTTTAGGCCCAAGTTTTTCCATCATAGGGTTATCCGCAAAAAGCTTCATTATTTGTTGAGTTGAATTTTTTTTTAACATTTGAAAATATCTTCCAATATGAGACAGTGATATTTTTATTAGTTATAAATCTAGCTTTAAACTAAATTAAAATATAATCCTACTAGATTAGTAAGGGTGTTTTAGCCCTTGCCAAACCCATGTATTAAGCATTTTGGGTGCAATTAGAGTTACTGGGCCATCATGTAAAAACCGGATGAGACTAAAAACCAGACTTGAATTCACAACCTCTTGGTTTGTCATTTGTGTGAGTACTCACATGTCACTACGACAAATTAAAGGCCTTTGGTAGTTTGTAACTTTGTAAAGATGTGTACACATATAAATCACATGTCGTTTCAAATATGAGAATATTTTACAAAATATAACGGATCGCATTTGAATATGATCAAGCTGAGCAAGTTTTAAAAAAATATTATAGAATCAAGAACCAAACTGGTTGGATGTTTCAATGGCGAATCCTGCGACATTGGTTGTTTATTCGAATTGTTAACTACAAGTGCAATAGATGTGAATATACAAAAGATGTGAAACTAGGTACAAGGACTTTAACTTACGGCGCATAGCTATGGAGGAAGTTTTAAGATAAGATAGCGCATATTAGTATATTTTTCTTCAATAGTATGGACTAACAAACATAAGAGTTTGAGAGTTCAATAGAAAGTAGAAACTCCTAGATTCCATTTAAGTATATAACTTTTTTCCTTATCTAATTTTAAACACATACATAGTATGTACGTAATTGTTTCTTATGATCATTGATACGTGACTAAAATTATCTTTAACCTACATGTTATACAACATATTTGCTCAAAAAGTATCTATTTGAGCAAACATATTGTATAATAGAGATATTAGGGGAAGCTAATATTGTGCATGCTTAGAGGGGAGGGAGTGGGGCTCGGGTTGAGGTACCCGATCGGCAACACCGCCCCGTGGGGGCTCGGGTAGTGTAATTCGGGTTTGATTTCGGCTTCCAAGCCCAATCGGTGAAGAGTGAAACAATTCAAATTTTGGAACGTCGGGGACTAGCCAACGGCTAGTTGGAACTTTTAATAAATAAATAAAAAAATTCCCTTTAAAACCAAATATCAAACACTCATTTTTTCACAAAAAAAAACACGGATAAGCTTGCAATTTTTAAGTTGTAGTTTCAAATTTTTTTTTATTTCAACTTATGTAATGTTTTTTTTTTTAAGTTGTAGTTTCAATTTTTAAGTTGTAGTTTTTTTACGTATTATGTAATGTTTTTATTTTTAATGAAATGATATGTTTTTATTTTAATATTGTATGTGATTTTATGTATTAAAAAAATAAAAAAATCGGGTACTAGGGTATCACTCTCTCCACTTAGGGTAGTGTTAGGGTAAAATTTGGTAGTTTTGAGTTGGAGGGTTTTTATTGGATAGATGTGATGTGACAATTCAGGTACTAGGGTACCACTCTCTCCCCCCTTAGAGCATGAGGTATCATGAAATTTTTTTTCTCTTCATTTGGGCCCTACTTGTGTCACTTCACTTTCACATCACTCCAACACACTCACTTAAAAATACCCCCCAATCACAACTAACTCAAACCTCTTCATTTGGGCCCCACCCACCCTCATTTAATTCTTTTCCATATTTTCCAAACACAATTAAATTCATTTCATTCATTTAAAATAAAAATACAACATACAATAGTAAAAAAAAAAAAAAAAAAAAAAAAAAAACATACGAAATTTAAAATACATTGCGAAATAAAAAAACATACGAAATTTAAACTAATCTTGTTGTTGCTGATGTAGTTGCCAAACATGCTCAATGATATTTCGTTGAAGTCTTGCGTGCGTTGCTTTATCACTCATGTTTTTTTTGCTTAAGATGTAGAGATTTGAAAGAGTAGTGTGTGAATGATTTGAAAGAAAAGAGTGAATGATTTTATAAAAATGGGGTATTATTTATAAGAGGGTGGGTAAAGTTTTAATTTTAAAAATAAAAAGGTTTTTTTTTTTTTTTTTTTTTTTTTTTTTTTTTTAATAAAATGAACCGTTTAACAACGGTTATATTCTTTTTTCTTTTGTCTTCTTCCTCGTCGTTGCAACGGCGAAAACACCACCGGCGAGCATGCGTGGTGTGGTGTCGAAGGACGAAAGGGAGTGGCGAGCATGCTAGTTGGAGTGGCGAGGTTATTTTGTTACGATACCTCATGCTTTTAAAATGACAATCACAAAAAATTTACATTTTTTTTATGTGTGTTTTGTTTGGGAAGATGAGAAGAAAGTGATATACGATAGTTGGATTTGAATTGTATGTGTGGATATTCGTTTATTAAGAAGAAAGTTGGAGAATTTTTTAAGATTGTATAGAAAATTGGGAGTTTATGTTTACATAGCAGTATAGATGACACAAACGTTGGTATTGTTTAGTTGTTGATATTTAACAAATGTGTCTCCATATTAAGATGCATCATACGGATGTGTCTCAAAAACATAGAAAATTGATTTAATAATAATAAGAGACAATAATATATCATTTTAGTCCAACAATGACCAAATATTTTAGATGTTAGAAATTTCAATTTCACTATTTCTATATATGAATTCGTACGATATACAGTATTTAAATAAGTATATTCTAATTAAAATGCGTCAGTTTAAAAATGATATTTGTACAGCTAGTATGATGTAAGGGCATATGGAAGCAATAATAGAGATTATTTAATTTGGGGCAATTGACTAATCTGAAGTCTGACTTCAGTGGTAATGGTTAGGCGCAGTAAGGAATTGACAGTAAAAATATATAATATTTACTATTTAATTAGTATTCTTAATTATGGATTAGAAGGAATCCTTAACACGCATTAAACAATGTTATCTCAGTCTAATTGAACGTTGTTTAACAATATAAAATTCGTAATTGAGATTGATAAGTCTTTCTTTATCTTGCATTATTGTTTTTTTCTATTTTGAGTGCTTTTAAACACTAGTAAAATATGAACGCATATGTTTCACGATATAGGAGTATGAAAAGACTTTGGATTAGATTTTAGCCTCTCAAATACTTGTCTAAATGTAATTGGTTTTAGTGTTGCAAGTTACTTGCTAGCTCACGGCTAATTTATATATAATCTCCTTCTTGCCGTCCTAAAAGAATTACGAGACTAAATTGACGGTTTCAGCTGTTAAAATTTAGCATTTAAGTGTGAAAATTCAGAGAAACTGGTAATAATCGATCTATAAAGACATAAAAAGAGAAAGAAAGAGAGATGAAAATCAGTAAGACACAAGCTTGCATCTCGTTTGCAACATGGGTAATAAAATACAACCAATTTTTTTGCACACAAATAAAAATGTCACAATACTGTTTTAGGCACACTTAGTGGTTTGAAATTAGCATACCTACAACCTTTACTTATCACAATTACATTACATTTGTTGTCAAAGCTAGTACGGAATGAACTTTAATTTGTAGAATTGAGCTCTAACCTAATGACTCAGAGAAAAAGAAAGACCCAACGCTGTGAATAGGAGGGGGCCCTTTGCTATATGAGAACTGGATTATCAAAACGACAATGACCAAGCTTGAGTGTTATCTATCATTATCCTCATCTTTTGAGATCTATGAATTACAATCATGCTAAATGACTTACATTGAGCGATACAATAATATCCTTTTATGCGATTGTTTTCAGTTTATCACGATATGTTTGTTTCTTTTTCTTTTGTTTTTTCTTTGTCTATTCTCGGACACAGAGTTTTATTGTATCACGTAAATTTATTTCATCACCAAACGAAATACAAATAATAGGTTAAACTAAACCAACGAAACGGCTGCACCATTGATCAAACTTCAAACTTATATGCAACGACATCGTGAGCAAAAAAATCATAATTATGATTACAAATGGATATGATAAAGTTATGAAAATACATTAACTTGTCACAATTTACACAAAGAGAGCCTTGTAAATTGTGTTGAATGACAGAAAACACTGTTGATGCTATGTTTTATTGATAGACTTTTATAACACATATAACTTAAACAGGTTGGGCTTACTAATATATTATCTGATACTGCTTTGCAATTCGAGATGCGAAATAGCAAAATCTCGGATTATATTAGAAAATAAAAAATATTAAATTAATAATAAATTGTTGATCGAGATATTCAACATCAAGCTGGGACAAATCTTCAAAAAAAAAAAAAAAAAAAAAAAAAAAAAAAGTAGTTAAAGCAAAAGCATTAGAGTAAATATAATATGTTGTTGAAAACATTCAAAATCAAGCGAAGACAAATCTTCAAACAGCAGCAACGAAAGCAAAGTAAAAGCAAATAAGCATAAAATAATTTTGACAATAGGTTGTGGCGGTGCGTCAGGTGGCTGAGGCGGTGATTTTGGTCGTGTGTTTATGCATAAATAAAAAGTAAAGAGCAAGACGTTGATAGCAACAGTTAACTCTAAGCGGTAAACAAGTTATGGCCAAAAGAATATGCGGATATGGTTTTGATCAAATTTGTTTTTTATGGGAGATAGAAGCAGCTGGGTTTTGTGAAGGGGGTAAGGAGATTTGACGCAGCAAAATAGAAGTAGCGGCTCATGGCAACCGACTAGGCTTCCAAATTAGACATGCTCCGATACCATGTTGAATGATAGAAAACTCTAATATGTTTCGTTGGTCGACTATTTGTAGTGCAAATGACCTAAAATCCTAAGCCCACAGGTCGGGCTTGGGCTTACTAATATATCATCTAATAAATTGAACATCACACATAAGTCAAACACTATGTATAGTAAAGCTTTTATAACAGCATGAAAACATGTTCTGGTATCAAAATGGAATCACACAGGAATCATAACCATTATAAATATCTCAATGAACTACCTAAAGAAATGAAAAGTGGTAAAGAAAAGAAAAGTGGTATGGATAAGGCATGTAAATGAAAGGGTTGTATAAAAGCACTACGTTCGCATTGAATCAAAAGCTATCTAATTGTCAAAGACTCAAATCAGCCTGCCTCTGAGATGACGCATCAAGGTTAAGGTGATAAGATGGCTAATCGAGAACGCCTTTTGATTGCGGGAGGAAGAAGAGATTAACAAGATATTCTAGTGACTTAATTAGGAACACTTTGGTGACAATCTGAGTAGAAGAAGTAAGGAGGTTAGGATTGGAGACAAATCTATCGACACTTTAATGACATTGCCTTGGTAACATGTAAAAATTATATGTAGTACCAATTAAATTATATATATTTTAAGTGGTGTTTGAAATTGACTTAATTATATAATTATAATATTTTAGGGATGTTACTCTAGCACGATTACTATTCCTAATCCCTCACAATTTTACTGTTCATAAGCAATTAATATTTAAAAGTTGCACCATCCCATTATCTCTTCATTGAGATAAAAAAAAACGGTGCCCCCATTTAATTCCGCTTGTGGTTTCCCACCAAACTTCAGCTATTCACTCTTTAAAATTCATCAAGACGAAAACCCTATATTAGTTTTTGCTCCTCAAATATTATATATAAATATAACATTAGGGAAAAATATATGTGATGCAAGTAACTGTATGAACCCCTAAAAATCTATGGATTTGTTCAAAAAGCTGAGGATGTGTTTGTGGCAACGAAAGCTGACATGAGTGCATGTAAGAGATTTTGATTTTGGGCTTGCTGATGTTAATTGATATCTTTATAAATGAGTTTCAATATTTTTTGGGTTTAAAATGTATATGAAGTTTGTGGTTTAAGTTTTATTTTGGTGTCTTGGGTTGTTGGTTTAGTTGGTACGTAATGTTTAATATTATGAATGCATATTGAATGTTTTAGTGGCACCCTTGAAGAAAAGGGATGGTATTAACAAGAAAATAGCAATTTAGGGGTTTGTATATTGTTTACTTATACTTTGAGATTGTTGGATGTGTCTTGAAATTGTTGTGTTGCTGCGCAAAATGAAAGGATGATTGAGTGCGAGATTTACTCGGCTCAACAACCTCTATTGTTGCTGCAAAAACAATGCACAAAAAACATAAAAGAAACATTTCACAGCCCAAACAT
This sequence comes from Chrysanthemum seticuspe, assembly GCA_019973895.1. Classification (NCBI taxonomy): domain Eukaryota; kingdom Viridiplantae; phylum Streptophyta; class Magnoliopsida; order Asterales; family Asteraceae; genus Chrysanthemum; species Chrysanthemum seticuspe. Next base: position 180,599,910 of record BPTQ01000004.1, read on the forward strand.
CAAACACCTAGAGCACATTACATATATTTATAACTTGAAAACATAAAGCCCAGTTTTTCTTGAGATAAACGAATTGAAGTTTCTGGAATTTGTATTAGACGATCTCAATCAGATTCTGATTTTTTTGGTAGTGGTTAATTGGTATTAAGCATTCATATAGCAAAATATTTAGGTGGCAATTTAGTCGGAAAGTAGCTCTTACATGAAAATGTCAGGCAAAATTAGTTCAGTAATTTCATTTTGAACATTATCTTGATTATTATGAATAGTAACAATTATGAATGTTGTTTACTACCTAGATTTTTTGAAACATGGTAAATTCAGGCAAGGTTGGGATTGTTTACATCTTGGCAGGGAAACTTACTAAGTTTGAAGCCATGGCATTGTTTGCAAGCTTGTGCCTCCCAACTTCTTTTCTTATAACAATACGGAATAAGCCAGCTCGACATCCATTAATTTCGACTAAAGTAAGGTTGCACATACTGCAATGTATGATGCTACAATCATGAGTTGGTTCAATTTTTGGACTGTTTAGTGGTATTCTTGATTTAGTGGAAGTTTCATAGGTAAATAGTTTGGGAAGTAAACGGCCACCGCAACCTTTTTCTCCCATTTTCTTATCAACGGTAACAATGTGAGGGGATTGGTACAAGTAACGATAGTTTGTATAGTATTTGCGCAGCTATGATGATTCTGTCACTCGGCGAGGTTAATTTTGGCATGAAAAAAAACTGGAAGCCACAAAATGCTACCATGTTTTGTAGAAAATATGATATTTGAGCCAAAGCGTAAATATTCTCTGGCTGCTTATCTTTTCACTTGATTTCTGTATGAGCCGTGGTCATGAGCTATGTATAAGGTGTGGTCATAATTGTGGAATTCTAAGTGTTGTAACTTGTGTATAACGTGTGGCAATGGTGACCTTTCGAGTTTGTTTTTTTGGTTCGCAAAATCGAAGGATGGTAAAAAGAGAGAATGGATCGATTGGCAACCTCTATTATTGCAACCAAGACACGAATTAATGCGAGCCAAATATTAGTGAAAAGAATCTGAGACACAAAACACTACTGATCAGGTGGTATTTTTTATACATTCAAGTTATTGTTCATAAGTATATTATATATACTGTAGAACTATAGAAGGGGGTAAATACGGTCTTTTCAGCTTCTTCAAAGTTTATTAACTTCAAGCCTCAAAGATCAATAAGTGGTTATACAACAATTACAACAACCCCTATTACAGCCAAAGTATATAAAGCATTTAAAGAGATACCATGATATATACTGGTTCGTGATGGGAGTTTATACCATTCGTACGTCCAGTTTTGAATCCACGACACGATACTATTCACTAAGTATAATCCTTACGGTGGATTACAAACCGTTACTACTTCACGCCACAAATATGCACAAAGATCGGCGCTCACAAAGAAGAGCTAATCCCAACGGTATTCCGCCCTCAGAAACCACCCAAAAGAATCTCGTGATTCGACTTCCAACTAAGACTTCCCACCGGAAGTATCAACCCCGAACTAGATTTCCACCGATCTAGGCTTGGTCACCAAGACACAAGACTTCCCTTACAACAAATTTAAATAATAGAATGTTTGATAACTCAATCAATCCCTAACCTAACCTAGAGACTCGATTGTAATAAATAAGGGATAGAAAGAAGACCCTTGACACAATCACAAGAGTGGATTAGGTTCTTGTGATTCTTTTCTTGCAAAGGAATGTGTTCTTCCAAAGATGATATGTGAAAAATCAAGAACACTAGAGAGAATTACAGGATTGAATAAGAGAAATATTAAGAGAAAGAATGAATGGAAATGGGTGAGGAATACAAGAGACAAGGTTGAGTATTTATAGGCAAAAATCCCAATGGGTAAAAATTTTACCGAGGCTGGCGCGCTACTGGTGTGCCAGAGGGCCAACAACTCGCCAGAATCCATGTAACATTTTCTTTGGGATTTTGGTCTTTTAAATACCCAAACTTGGTAAACTCCCAATTGTACTTCACACATTAGACCATTCCATTATTCATCCTCAAGGTCAACCAAATCAAATATCCATTTGATAAAAATCATTTTGTGAAGTGTTTAAGTAAAACCAATTATCAAAGAGAGAAAGAACGAAGGGATAATTGGATAGGGGTAGTTTTGGTATTCCTCACATGGCATGGATAAGAGAGAAAGAATATGACATGGATATTCCATAGAGAGAAAGAGAGAAAGGGAAGAGAGTGTGAGAATGCTTGGTTAAGATTGAACCATGGTTAGGTTAGAATGAAACATGGTTAGCCCAAAGGATAAGAGAGTGGGAGAAATGAGTTGGCTTGGATGTTATGTGTGATGGTGATAGGGAGCCTATGAGAGAGGAAGAAAAGATTATGTGTAGTGTGTGAAATTTTAATTTTAGTGTGTGTGTGTTAGAGTGTATGACATGAAGAGATGGTGTGTAAAAATGATGTGATGGAGATCCTAAGTAAGAGAGGATGAGAGTGTATGTGAGTAGTGTGTTTAATTTGAAAATCAAGTGTGTGTATGGCTGTGATGGGGAGCCTATGAGAGAGTATGTGTGTGAGTGAATGTGAGTAGTGTGTGAAATTCAAATTGCAGTGTATGTGGTGATGTGATGGGGTGCCTATGAGAGAGTATGTGTGTGACTGAATGTGAGTAGTGAGTGAAGTTCAACTTCTAGTGTGTGTAGTGATGTGAAGGGGAGCCTAAGTGAGAGAGTGAAGTGTGTTGAGTATATAGAAATCTTTGTGTGTGTGAAGATAGAGTTGGAGAAGAAAGTAAATAGTAAAGTGGTGACGTGTTTGATTGTGTGTGCTCTATAGAGAATGTGGTGGAAAAAGAGGTTGATGTAGAGAATGTTGGAATGTAGAGAGACAAATAGTACAAGCAAGTGCAAGGTGTGTAAGGGAATATTTATAAAAATTTTAGGATAAGATTTGTAGAGATTTGGAAGGTTTATTTGTTAAAGGGTTGGTTTTGAAATAAGAGAATAATCAAAGGATTAATTATGAGATAATCACATTTTCATTAAGAAAGGAAAGATTATACAATGATGATTATGGGTTGTGTGTGTCGGGGTAAGAAAATCAAAGAATACCCATGCTTCCAAATAACACAACGTCAAGTATTCATAATATCATAACTTGTGTTTTCCACAACTTGACCTAATCAATAATCAACTTGACATAAAGCATACCCCATAACGGGAAAAGATGCATTTACGCATAAAGACCTTTGACTTAGTTTGAACAATAAGAGAGTAAAACCCGTTACGTGATTAGAAAAATGTCAAAACGGATTATGGTTATATGAATACTTTCCCTTGATGTCATATGAAATGTATGAGCCTCCTAGGTTTAGAAAAGCCTTGTCTAGAGGCGTTTGATAAAATATTTGAGTTGGCATTTTGTAAAAACGAGAGGTTGTGATTTTGAATCCTCTAATTCTAAAACTCGTTTTGAGTGTTCCCAATAAAGCACATATAATATTCATACATGTATTGAAAGAACCACATTTTTGGGTAAGAGGAAAGCCGAATTCAAAAACTGACCCGATCCTTAACAGTCCCTAGCGCGCTGCATGCGCGTCGGAGCGCCAGCAGTGCGTTAGGTGCAACTATGGATCATTTTGGTTTTTGGCTAATGTTTGTGATTTTATGTGTTGCGAAGGTTTATTTTTCATCATTAAAACAAAAGGAGACCCAAACAATGTTGTCCAAACAATCTCTCCCTTATTGATGATGATAAATAAATTTCGAAAGCAAATAAAATTACATAACGTAGCGAAGATTAAGATCATCGTTGATGTAGTCTTGCATCTTGACCTTTGCCATGTAAATTGGTGAAGCTTGATATATCTTTAGTAAACCTTCACTTGATCCTCTTTCTTTCTCCCGAAGCTTTTCTCTTTGCTTTCTTTTCTCCCCTTTTGTCAAATCAAAAAAGCGGGATTCCATATCAAGCCAGGTTTCGAACTTGGGCATGTGGGATATTGTTGAGCTCATTTATTCACCCGAGTATGCTCCCCTTTGAATGTAGCTCCCCTTAGATCGTTGCTCCCCCTTTTTAAAGGCGGGGATCCATGGGTCAAGAGCATTACCTTTGTTTTTTTGCTACATATAGACAGCCAACTCGCAACACACAAAAAATCTTCACATGTGGAAGTTCGAAATGGGTTAGGTAACCATTTGGATACGTGCGACATGGGTTACTCCTTAATATTAAGAATAAGCATGGCATCATATATATATATGCGCACAATACATCATAGTCTACGCATGTGATACATATTCAAAGCATCACATCCTAAATGTTGATAAACATATGCATAATATCATCACTTAGTTATTCATAGAACAGATTTATCAATCATGCATAAACATATTACATACTCAAGTAAGCAAAACACATAATCATATTAGAGTACATAGTTTCACATATAAACACTTTAAGAGTGCAAAGCAATACCTAAGTGTTCAAGGTGAGATGTGATATATATCTAATTACTTTTTAAGTGTGTGTTTGCCTAGACTTAAATTGTGACATCTACACAAAATCCTACCACGATATGAATGCAACATTGAGTGCATTATGTTGAAAACTTTGTGCAATATTTGCACCAACAATGTAAGTACGATCATATATAATCCTAAGGTAAGAAGACTAATCAAAATTCTAGATTGTATACTATGTTTTCTAACGCAATTCACTTTAAAAACATGCGAAGGTATGTTAAGTATATACGCAAGGCAATCATACTTGATACCTTAATAATGACAATTATATGAATGACCTAAACACAAGTCACTACCTAACAACAATTTAAGTAATAATGGGATTCCCAAATGAGTAAAAACACCATATACTACTCTCCCTAGATTAATATAACCTTGCAAAGAAAATGCCTATGTGATGTAAGGGTGACCTCAAACACTACAACATTTCTTAATTTTTGGGAATCAAATTAATTTAACTTCAACCATGCCTTTCACATAATTCCTTAGCACATAATTTAACCAAGCTTTAAGAGTTTGTTAATGATTAAGCAAGCATTGTCTTTTGTAAATACTCTTAGTGACTTAACATCCTATGGTGCATGTAAACCATGAACAATATTTTCTATGACTCAAGATGTGCAATTGTGAATTTAGGAAATGTCATAAAAAATCTTAAATGTTCCAAACATATGACCTAAGGGTTTGTTTATTCAACTATACTCGTTTCATCGGATGTCCTTTAGCTTTCTTAATTTTCTTAAACATTCCTTCTTCTAAGACATTGCCCTTTAGTGAAGAAGGCGCATCATGGAATTGAACTACTTGTTCATTCATGACATCATCAACCTCCACGGATGATGATTTGGGTTTCGGTAAACTCTCATTGTTTCCTTTATTAAGCACCATGTATGCCTTACTAATTTGAGGGTATCCTAAAAACATACCTTTGTAAGACTTTGGGTCGAACTTGGTGACACCCAAAGTTCCTAAATCACTCTAGTGATGGTCACCTACCTTTAAGGATTTCATAGGGCGATTTGTTAATTATTTTAACCAGATTAGATCATATTCTAAATGTAACACACGGTATTTAAGGCATGACAGCAAAACTTTTGCGGAATGGATTGCTCGGCAAACTTTGCTTGACGTATCTCTCATAAATTATTGTCCTTCTTTTGGACGACCTCATTGGTTTGAGGAGGACTGATGTCCAAAAACTTATGTGAGATTCCATGTTGTTTGCAAAAGACCCCAAATTGCACCCTAAGTTCAAATCTACTACCATGAAAGTAGATTTTCTTAAAAGATCCTAAACTTATCTAGGTCATCTTCTTTAGCACCTAGAAATGGAATCCATATATAATATGAATAGTCATCAACTATCATTAAAGTATATAGGTTGCCTCTATAACTTTGAATAGGTGATGGACCAAACAAATCAATATGAAGTAACTCTAAGACTCTATTGATAGAAATGGTATTCCTTATCTTATTGCTTGCAAGACTTTGTTTGTCTAATAATACATATATGTGCACCTAGTATCTAATTACATATAATTCTTTGAAGTTGTGAGCTCATGATCCACTATCTTTAACAAACATATGAAGTTAACTAGCATCATGGCAAGTGGGCATATAAGCAATCAGCATCAAAACATATTTCTAAAGACTCTTAATCATGTGAAAATATGTGTGCAAACTTCATGTTATCACATTGTTGATCAAAATCATATACTTGTTAACAATATCATCATGTATGTAATTTATTTGTATATCTTCTATAAATTTTCCTTTAAGATCTTACATATACATATTAAGCAATTGAGTAAACTACACATGATGTATTAATGTGAAAATTACAATTATCTAAACAGTTTATCTTAATTTATCGTGAAGTGTAACTAAGATTTAAGATGATATTTTTTATGTATGCCACACATATATTAGTTTCCATTCCTACATTTAGTTGCGTAAACTAACAAGTATTTTCATGAATTCATATTAATCAAATACACACAAACTATGCATGTAATGCATGTTTAGATTAACTTTAAGTAAATTTCCTTTAAGTTTCTATGATCACCTAATTTTGAAGTTGTGACAAAATCAAGCTACCTAGCATCAAACAAGTTCAAATAGAATTTTGACACCTAGCATATAAAGCACTTAAAGATTCATAAACATAAAAGGGAAATTTAGCTCAATTTTATTGGATGATATTTATTTCACGGCCTCGAGATAAAAAAATCCACCATTGTTGCTTTGACTATCGATGACCTTTTCTTAAAGGTTACTTATGTACACCATCATACCCATTCTATGAAGTAAACAATCTTCTACTACCGGTTATGTCTTTAGAGCAACCACTTTCGGCAAACTAATAAAACGGTTCAATAATATACCTAACAAACATATAACTTAAAACTTGATCCCCAATGGTTGTTGGGTCCATTATTAGCAAGGTAAACAACCCTTGGTCTATGTTTTCAAAATAAAACACTCCCAAGTTAAACACTCCTAAGATTTTTTAGACCACACAACCAAAGATTTTTTAGAATATTCCCAAAGAATAAGAGAGTGAGAGAGATGAGTTGGCTTGGATGTGATGTGTGATGGTGATGGGGAGCCTATGAGAGAGGAAGAGGAGAGTATGTGTGTAGTGTGTGAAATGTGAATTGTAGTGTGTGTGAGAGTGTATGACATGAAGAGATGGTGGTATAAGAAGGATGTGATGGGGAGCCTATGTAAGAGATGATGATAGTGTATGTGAGTAGTGTGTGTAATTTAAAAATCTAGTATGTGTATAGATGTGATGGGGTGCTTATGGGAGTGTATGTGTGTGACTGAATGTGAGTAGTGCGTGAAATTCAAATTCTAGTGTGTGTGGTGATGTGATGGGGATCCTATGAGAGAGTATGTGTGTGAGTGAATGTAAGTAGTGTGTGAAATTCAAAATCCAGTATGTGTGGTGATGTGATGGGGAGCCTAAGCGGGAGAGTGAAGTGTGTTTAGTGTAGAGAAATCTTTGTATGTGTGAAGATAGAGTTGGAGAAGAAAGTAAATAGTAAAGTGGTGATGTGTTTGATTATGTGTGCTTTATAGAAAATGTGGTGAAAAAAGAGGTTGATGTGAAGAATGTTGGAATGTAGGGAGATATAAAGTACAAGCAAGCAAAAGGTGTATAAGGGAATATTTAGAGAATATTTAGGATAAGATTTATAAAGATTTGCAAGGTTTATTAGGGAATTAATTTGCACACTTTGGAGTTTGATTGGGACACTCCATATGTGCATTAAATACTTTTACAATATAAAATACTCTACTTGAACTGCTTGTACCTTGAGTGTGCAAATTCATTAGCCTTTGTTAAAGGGTTGGTTTTGAAATAGGAGAATAATCAAAGGATTGATTATGAGATAATTACATTGTCATTAAGAAATGAAATATTGGACAATGATGATTATGGGTTGTGTGTGTCGGGTAAGAAAATCAAAGAATACCCATGCTTCCAAATAAAACAACGTCAAGTATTCATAATATTATAACTCGTGTTTTCCACAACTTGACGTAATTAATAATCATCATGTTAGCATAAAACACTCCCAAGTTAAGCATCTTTGGGTCTTTAAGCAAGTTAAACAACCTTTTGTCTATGTTTTCAAGCTAAAACACTCCCAAGATTTTTCAGACCACACAACCAAAGATTTTTTAGAATATTCCCAAAGGGTAAGAGAGTGATAGAGATGAGTTGGCTTGGATGTGACCTGTGATAGTGATGGGGAGCCTATGAGAGAGGAAGAGGAGTGTGTGAAATTTGAATTGTAGTGTCTGTGATAGTGTATGACATGAAGAGATGGTGGTGTAAGAATGATGTGATGGGGAGCCTATGTAAAAGAGGATGATAGTGTATGTGAGTAGTGTGTATAATTTGAAAATCTAGTGTGTGTATGGATGTGATGGGGAGCCTATGAGAGAGTATGTGTGTGAATGAATGTGAGTAGTGTGTGAAATTCAAATTCTAGTTGTGTGGTGATGTGATGGGGAGTCTTTGAGAGAGTATGTGTGTGAGTGAATGTGAGTAGTGTGTGAAATTCAAATTCTAGTGTGGGTGGTAATGTGATGGGGATCCTAAGTGAGAGAGTGTATAGAAATATTTAGGTAAAATTGCATATATATATATCCCTTCAAAAGCTCATAATTACATATATATCCAACCAAAACTCAAAATTGCATATATATCATTTCAAAGTCTTAAAATTGTCAAATATATCCAACTGAAACTCAAAATTGCATATATATCCTTCTAAAGCCTTAAAATTCACAAATATATCCAAATGATTATTTTACATATACTTAATAGAAATTAAAGTTTGATAATTTTAACTTATTTATAAAATGACGATTATACCATTTATTTTCATGAAAATAAATTGGTTACTTGAGTTTTTTTTTTGTTTTCCTAATCTAATTTATAAAACTCAAACTAACATATTTTTTTTCTTTCCTAATCTTTTAGGCGTTAAGCCATTTTTTTGTTTATTTTTTATATCCTAATAATACAAAAATAGAAAAATAATAAAGAAATGGCTTAACGCCTAAAAGATTAGGACAGAAAAAAATATGTAAATTTGACTTTTATAAATAAGATTAGGAAAAAAAAAGCCCAAGTAACCAATTTTTTTCATGAAAATAAAGGCTATAATCGTTATTTTATAAATAAGTTAGAATTATCAAAATTTAATTTCTATTAAGTATATGTAGAATAATCATTTTGATACATTTGAGAATTTTAAGGCTTTGGAAGGATATATATGCAATTTTGAGTTTTAGTTGGATATATTTGAGAATTTTAAGGCTTTGGAAGGATATATATATATGCAATTTTGAGTTTTAATTGGATATATATGTAATTATAAGTCTTTGGAGGGATATATATGCAATTCACCCAAATATTTATGTGTGTGAAGATAGAGTTGGAGAAGAAAGTAAATAGTAAAGTGGTGATGTGTTTGATTGTGTGTGCTTTATAGAGAATGTGGCAGAAAAAAAGGTTGATGTGAAGAATGTTGGAATATAGGGAGACAAATAGGACAAGCAAGTACAAGGTGTGTAAGAGAATATTTATAGAATGTTTAGGATAAGATTTGAAGAGATTTGGAATGTTTATTTGTTAAAGGGTTGGTTTTGAAATAAGAGAATAATCAAATGAGTGATTATGAGATAATCACATTGTCATTAAGAAAGGAAAGATTGGAAAATGATGATTATGGGTTGTGTATGTCGGGTAAGAAAATCAAAGAATACCCATGCTCCCAAATAACACAACGTCAAGTATTCATAATATAATAACTCGTGTTTTCCACAACTTGATGTAATCAATAATTATCTTGATACAAACAATCAAAGTGTTTTGCATCATAGTAAAGCATAATCCATAATGGGAAAGGATGCATTTACGCAAAGAGACCTTTGACTTAGTGTGACCAATAAAGGAGCAAACCCTATTACGTGATTAGAGAAACGTAAACACGGATTATGGTTATATGAATATTTTCCCTCTATGTCATATGAAAGGTATGAGTCTCCTAGGTTTAGAAAAGCCTTGGCTAGATGCGTTTGATAAAATATTTGAGTTGGTGTTTTGTAAAAAACGAGAGGTTGTGATTTTGAATACTCTAATTCTAAATTCGTTTCGAGTGTTCCCAATGAAGCACATATCATATTCATACCTGTATTGAAAGAACCAAAATTTTCAGGTAAGAGGAAAGCCGAATTTTAAAAACTAACCCGATTCTTAGCAGTCCTTGGAGAGCCGCCTGCGCATCAGAGCACCAGCAGCGCATCAGGTGCAGCTATGCATCGGTTTGGTTTTTGGCTAAAATTTGTGATTTTATGTGTTGGAAGGTTTATTTGTCATCATTAAAACAAAGGAAAACCCAAGCAATGCTGTCTTAACATATACTAATTGTATTTTGCATCCAACGGTGGTTTGACTGTGTCAAAAATCGTAAATGTAACCATATTTTACAGCGGATTTGATATCTGAGTCAGGTTACTAGATTTTAAGATTTTAATGACTGTCGTATGCTTTGTATATCTTATTTGGATAAGATTTGATTGGTGATGATGATTCAGTTACTCTACGGGTCATAATTTTGGTGTGGCAAAAAACCGGATAGCAGAAAAAGCAACTGTGTTTTGCAATAGGTACGATATATGAGAAAAAACTCAAGTTGTTTTATAACTTGGCAACACCATCTTTGAATTAAAATTTTGGTTATTTAGGATTCGAGCCTTATTAAGCTGACGCTTGCAACTCTCATTTTCATGTGGTAGAACTTCCTAATGACTGAAAAAGTTTTGTTGATACGCGAAATACCAGTTAAGATGATTCCTGAGGAGTGTGAGGGTGCTAAGTATAATATTTAGCTTTGATGTGTGTTCCTTTGGAAATATATCTAGCACTCTCAAAGTTTCTTGAGAATGTTGGGATCATGCGCTCTGATTCGTCATTGCATAAAGGCTATTCTTGAGGAGTATGCGGGTGCTCGGTATAATCTTAAGTTTTGTTTTGTATTCCCTTGGTAATGATTATACCTAGCACTCTTAACGCTTCTTGAGAATATTGGTATCCAGCGATCAGATTCGATGTTGTACAATTTCTAAATATAGAAGAACTAAAAAGGTATGTATGTATATGAGTATCTTTGATGTGGACTTGGATTTGCGAAGTCACTAATAGTTAATGTTCAGTTTTACATTATGATATTTGTTTGTAGTTGTATAAAAGGATAGTAGTTCTGTACAGTACTTGTTTCGCTATGATATCTTGGTTACACGCTGAGTTCTGATTTAGGAGTGTCAAAAACCAGATGGCAGAAAATGAAACCATCTTTCGTAGCCAACACAATATCTGAGCCAAAGAAAGTTATATATTATTAGGGATGCAAATTCATAAATGATTTATGGGTCCCCCAATCGATTTTCCGAATAAAAAAATAATATAAGGTGTCTGTTTTGGTGAGTTTTAGAGAGTTAATGGAACTTTGGTGGGAAACCACTAACTGAATTAAACGAGGGCATCGTTTGTTATCCTAATCAAGTGAGTTATTAAACGCCCCTTTCCCTATCTGACCAAAAAAAATACGCAAACGACATGACTATAACGGACTTGCGCCTAATAGTTCAATAAATTGATAATTTTTTTTTACAAACCAACTTGTAAAATTATTTTTCATAGAATTAGACTCAATTACCTTTAAAATGATAGGTGCGACGGGCTCTAATGAGTCACGGTTGATTTTATACAAAATAAAAAAAATGAAAAAGATCTGCCAAATGTCAAAATTATGGTCTGAGCATAGATCTTAAGACCTATGCTCAGGGAAGAAATTTTTGAGCTATTTTTCTACACTTACACTTTCGACCTATGTTTTCAGTAAACTTTTATAACACGACACAACATCAAAACTTCTAGAATTTATTAAACAATAAATAACTTCATTTTCACAATATTTGTGGTCTAAATGACTCACAGAAGTATGCGTTATAAGGTTTTCCAAACACCCATTTCGACCCACTTTCAAATACTACTCATTAAAGTAACACACATAACTATAACAAATGACCTTAACACTTGACAATAACCTTGTGGAGTCCCAAACCTTGGATCTAGAACACTTAGCTTGTAATGAGTAGTCGCCTTGGATAGTTCCAAAACAACAAAGAGAAACTTTGTTATGAATACACACAAGTATCCGGTATCTACTTGAATGTACTTAGAAGATTAAAGTAATTAAGTGAAAACAGAATGTAACAACCAATGCTTCAATATTATCAACCAATAATACGGATACTCTCAAAGTATCAGGGTTACACCTTGAAGCTTTACTTAGAACGGCTAGGGTTAAGGTAAATGCTAATGTGGGTGAGAGAGATATGTTCTGACCTAGCTAGGATCTCCTTTTATACACCAAGGAGTCCTTTACAGAGATAACTATGCATTAAACGTATCACATCTTCTATTGGAATAGAAAATATGCTCTTACAAAACATACACGACATACTATATATAGAACAGTACTAAATATAACACTATCAGTACTAACTCTAATACTATCCGTACTAACTAGTTAATACTCTTGGATTATAACTATCAGTAAAAACTTTGAAGACTAAGAGTACTAACTGTAATCATGAATTTTCCAACAATCCTCCTCTAAACTTGTGATTTGGGCTTCTGAATCCCAAGTTTCTTCAGGCTGAGAGGATTCTTCCAAACATCATTGTTGTCTGCTAGGTCTTCCAGCTTGCTCAAAGATCTTTAACAGCAACTCCTTAGCCATTTCCACTGCATTCCTCATTCTCAATCCTGCATCCAACATATGTAAGAGTGTTCCAAGATCAAGTGGATACGTTCTCTTAAAAAGCATGTAGATGTCGGTTCCATTGCAAGTAGTCACAAGATGTAGTCCACAAGAATCCATCAATGTCCAACTGAGTTCTTCATCACCAGTCTGAAATCTTCATTGCTCTCCATTTGCATCGGGTTCAAAGATATCATGAAGCTCATACAGCAGCTCCATATCCTTATCATTATCTAGATCCTTGTTCTTGAACCTGTTTTGACCAGTTCCTAAAGCTTGAGTAAATCATCCTTGTCAATGGCTGCAAATAGATCTACCAAGTGGAGATATGCAAGTGTTCTTCCTCCAGCTTTGTAGATCCTCCAATACCTAACACTGCCAATTGACTGACAAGTTTTTGAAGCCTATTGTAAACTGAGTCAATGGACTAAGTAGCACCAGCAATGAAGTTTTCAAATTCTTGCTTCAAAAGAGTTTTCTAAGTTTTCTTGGTGGCTGAATTCCCACCAAATCTAGTCTCAATGGCTTTGAACAAGGACTGAGCATCCTTGTGCTTGCTAAAGTTGAGTTGATGATCATCTGGTAATGCCATAAGTAGAAGACTTCTGACCTTGAGATCATTGCCTCTTTGAGTAATTTCTTCAGTAGTGACAAGATCACCTTTGTCTTTAAGAACAGTTTTGCCACCAACTTCTTTAGAAATTGTGGATTTGTAGGAGTCTCCATTGAGCACAATGTTCCATAGCTTAAAGTCCAGTACCAGGAAGTACTGTTCTATGCCCATCCTCCAGAGATCATATTCATTTGACTGCAACTTAGGAACTCTGGTAACAGCACTGGATTTACTTGAATCAAAGTCTATTTCTTCAAATCTGTGACACAGGATCTTCTAAAACAAAGCTTTCAGGACACAAGCTCTGATACCACTTGTGGAGTCCCAAACCTTGGATCTAGAACACTTAGCTTCTAATGAGTAGTTGCCTTGGATAGCTCCAAAACAATAAAGATAAACTTTGTTATGAATACACACAAGTATGTGGAATCTACTTGAATGTACTTAGAAGATTAAAGTAAACAAGTAAACACAGAATGTAACAACCAATGCTTCAATATTATTAACCAATAATACGGATACTCTCAAAGTATTAGGGTTACACCTTGAAGCTTTACTTAGAATGGCTAGGGTTAAGGTAAATGCTAATGTGGGTGAGAGAGATATGTTCTGACCTAGCTAGGATCTCCTTTTATACACCAAGGAGTCCTTTACACAGATAACTATGCATTAAACGTATCATATCTTCTATTGGAATAGAATATATACTCTTACAAAACATACACGACATACTATATATATAACAGTACTAACTGTAACACTATCAGTACTAACTCTAATACTATATGTGCTAACTAGTTAATACTCTTGGATTATAACAATCAGTACAAACTTCCAAGACTAAGAGTACTAACTGTAATCATGAATTTTCCAACAAACCTTAAAAACCATTTAAAGACACTTAAATATCAACTTGGGGGTTCAACATGATGGTGCTTGGTATCTAGTACTTAGCTCATACACATCTCCAAACATTTCCAATCCCGTGCCTTAATCTTATGCCGTTACCAAAGCTTAACCTTCTTCAAAAGAACCTACAAAATAGTTAAACAACTAAACTATAAGCACAAAGTATAGTAAACAAAACAAGTAATAACATGGCATTATACATCATTCATCCATATAGCATCATATACATCCAATTACTAGTCCAAGTAACTTAATCATACTATAACTTGCAATAACACTTTAACCATGAAAAAATCTTACTATAACATATCCATAATCACTTTAACCACATCCTTTATAACTTACTTAGTCTTCACATACCTTAACTAGTTCCATACTAGTATAACACATGCTTGTCTAGTTATTCCCAACTAGCTCTTTATTCAAACCACCATAAACCAAAGCCATTTATATCTTAGCATAATCTTATACACAACACATATATGTAAGAACTCAATATAACGTCACATTATAATCATTTTACTTATCTTAGCTCCAAGCTAAGTTTACCAAGGGCATCACTAACATCTCCTCTTGTTGTTCCGAAACACGTTTATCAAAACACAATACTTATTAATTTCATAACTAAATTCAAGAGGGTTTACACAATACAAATTCAACCTCTAATCACGTGATGAAAACACCCAAATCACTAATTACCCATAAACCATTCTATGGGTCTCAACCCATATTCACCATAATCACTTTAGTTTGCTTCAAAATACCTTTTATCCAAACACTACAATTCTACTCCAAGAACCCTAACTCTTAATAATCATTAATTAACTTAGTATTATAATTACTTACTTGTATAAAGATTACTAGGGCTCAACCCTTGTCATGGAATATCAACTCCTTCATAATTTGATCATCAAAAGCTACATATTTTACCCTCTCTTTGTTCTTGGCTAGTCTCTCCTTTTATTTTTCTAAACCGACACCCACAAACACCCCAATGATAATACTAGAAATTTTTGGAATGTTCAAGGAATTCTTCATAGTTAAGTTAGTCACTACTTTGGTCAATTGACACCTTTGGTCCTTCAAGTACTTTCTCTTTTATTTTGGCTACATAATACTTTATAACATATTTAACTAAACATTGACTTATAGTTTGACTAGCCAATCGATTAAACCTTCAACTTATTAAAGTCGTAGTCAAACTTACCCAATGGCACTTTCATAATTAAATACTTAAAAACTAGTTTTGGGGTGTTACAAATCTACCCCCTTATTTAGATTTCATCACCGAAGTCTCTTTGCCTAGCGTTTGTGTCCATACACAAAAGTTTTCCACATCTTTAACCCCCATTGTACCTTAACATCCAAAACTTATCATTTCTCTTCCAACATTCTATATGATTTTGAAACACTAGCCATACTACAACATATTCATTTACTTTGAACTATGCCATTTCATACTTATTTCAATCACATTTCAACTGTTATTAATGACACTATGTCATTCATGTCACATTTTACCATGGCCGATTTATCATTTTATTTACTTTTCACTATTATATCATACTCTTATTCACTTTTATAAAATTTTCAATAATTACTATATGTCACTTGAAGATTCACTACTTTGACTTTGCATAGGTCAACTTTGACTTATATTTCCAAAAAGTTTTCTTTTTCTTAATTTATTGACCTTCACTTAAGCCCTTATATCGAAGGTTTCGCATTTTAATCTCAAACTTAAAGTTTCCATCTAAATCATTTCACACTTATCTTATTTCTTATGACATCTAACTTATTATTTTAGTTTTCAATTTCTACTTCTCTACCCGTACTCATGCCATACCGGAAACGCATAAGCCCACTCATTTACAATATATTATTTACATAAAAAGGAGTCCCAATCTATGTAAGTAATGAATTATAAAAAAATTTTGGCGATTTACAATTTATTTATCTATATGAAAATGTGTCCCAAACTACATAAATAAGGAGATTATAAATCATCATACTTAAGCATCCCCAACACAAAACTCATACTCTTATTGCACCTTCTATCTCTTCGTACTCTGCATCCGTTGACTAAAAAGTCAAAATTTTTACTTTTCACTTTTCTAGCCTTAGATCCATCTTACTATAATATTCCTTAAGGGGATTAATACATGTGCCAAAGAAGTAGGTAAATCTTGCCGGTTAAGGCAATTTCAAGTCATCCAGAAGGAATCTATAACATTCACTCGCTTGCCCAGGGCTATAACACATATCCAACTCATAAAGAATGGAACTATAACACGTATCCAACTCATAAAGAGTGGAGTTATAACACATCCCTCCATAGGATTTACTATAATGATTACTATAACACTTCTCCGAGTCATCTATAACAACATAATGGATTCAAGCAATTTAACACATTCATATTTTTGAACATATTATCATTCATGTACTTTTATCAATAAATGCATGTTACCATTTCCAATTCTCATTACCTTAAGCAATTTCAACACCCACACTATTACTCCATTTTAGTTTTAGACAAAATCTATATGATGCTTGTCCATTTCTACAATTCGCACAATTTCTATGTGTTCTCACAACGCACTTCTACATTTACCCACCAACCCATTGTTGACCATATTCTCAACTCATATTATCACATTATTTAGTCTACTCGACTTTTTCTATATATAAACTTTACACTGGTTTAATCTATAGCACACTCAATAATCTCATCATATTCATCATACATATTCCCAATATATCAACATGATTCTCATCATGTTTTACCATTCATCGAGTGCATTTATATCACTTCAGATTTATAGCGCAACCATGCTTATACATAGCTTCTATTCATCGCATTTATACACATTTTGCTATTGTGATATGCGTATCATGTTTTCTATGTAACATGATTTCATCTCCTCTTAATCATGTACGTAAACCTTATCGCATTCTAATATTTAGCACACTTAAGAAGTTTTCATTTTACCTTGTCATTCACATAACAATATGTCTTATCCAATTCTATAACCTTCACTAAGTTATCATTCCTTCAAACAAATCAATTTCTAATCATTCATCACTTTGCAACTAATGCAATCTAATTCTATCTTGCCTTCTGTGCACTATACTATAACATGTTCATTGTCATCACATGCTTATGCTTACTCATTAAGTACTTGAACTCATACTATTCCATTTCTATTACTACACACTATTATCAATTATTAGGCATGAAAGACTATTTAGACCGTATATTGGTCTTTAGTCACCATATAAATAATATTCATTTAATTCAACATCTAACACTTCATAACATTTAGACATATATTAGTCTACCATAGACTTCAAGTCGCATACACTCGCACTATCATACTTAAACTTATTCGGAAAGTGTTTAACATACTTAATCATAATCAATTCATGTCTAAGTATTATCGTTCTTATAGCCGCAAGTATCAAATCCACCTTATAACTAAGGATTTCATAACACTTTCGCATAACTCAAACTTACGGCACACATAACTATTAGTGGTCTAAGTTTAGGCAAACCTATAGTGGAAACCCAATTTACTTAAACCGAAGCTCTGATACCAAGTTGAAACGTCTCTTTCTCTATCTGACCAAAATAATAATAATAATAATAATAATAATAAATCGTCCAAACGACGTAAGTATAATGGACTTGCTGTTACTAATTCAATACACTGATAAAATTCAGTAACAAACCAACTCCTGAAATTATTTTAAACATAAATTATATTTAATTACCTTTAAAACGATATGTGGCACGACATTTAACGAGTCAAGGTTGATTTTATACAAAATTTAAAAAATTGGCAAAAATCTGGAAAAGGTCAAAATTCTTGAGCATAGATCTTAAGATCTATGGTCAATGAGCATAGATCCTAAAATCTATGCTCAAGGAAGAACCCGTAAAAATCAACTTTCTGGTCTGAGCATAGGTCATAAGATCTATGCTCATGAAAGAAACTTTTGAACTCAAATTTCTGGGTTGAGTGATCTATGCTCAGGGACGAATTTTTTAAGCTATTTTTCTACATTTGCACTTTCGACCAATTTTTTTCGGAAAACGATTCTATAACACGACACAAAACTTCCACAATTCATTAAAACAATAAATAACTTTATTTTCACAATAATCGTGGTCTAAATGACTCATGGGATCATTCGTTACGGATTTCCCCAAACACCCATTTCGACCCACTTTCAAATACTACTTATCAAACAAAACACATAACTGTAACGAATGACCTTGACACTTGATAATAACCTTATGAACCATTTAAAGACCCTTAGACATCAAATTGGGTGTTCAACGTGATGGAGCTCGGTATCTAGTATTAAGCTCATACACATATCCAAACACTTCAAACTCGTACCTTAATCTATTGCCTTTCCTAAAGCTTTGCCTTCTTCAAAAGAACCTACAAAATGGTTAAATAACTAAATCGTAAGCACAAAGCTTAGCAAGCAAAATGAGTAATAACATGGCATTATACATCATTATCCATGTAATCGTCATATACATCTAATTACTAATCCAAAGGACTTAACCATACTTTAACTTGCAATAACACTTTAACCATGAAATAATCCTACTATAACATATACATAATTTCTTTAACCACATCCTTTATAACTTACTTAGTCTTCACATATCTTAACTAGTTCCATACTAGTCTAACACATGTTTGGCTAGTTATGTCGAACTAGCTCTTTATTCTAGTTTAATCCAAGCACCATAAACCAATGCCTTCTATATCTTAGCACAATCTTATACATAACATATATATGTTAGAACTCAATAAAACATCATGATATAATTATTCTACTTACCTTAGCTATAAGCTATGTTTACCAAGAACATCACCAACATCTCTTATTGGCTCCTAAACAAGGTTATCACAACCCAATACTTATTAATTTCATAACTAAAATCAAGAGGGTTTGCACCACCTAAATTCATCATTTAATTACATGATGAAAACACACCTAAATCACTAATTTCCCATAAACCATTTTATGGGTCTCAACCCATATTCACCATAAGCTCTTTAGTTTGTTTCAAAGAACCATTTACCCATACTCTCTAATTCTACTCCAAGAACCCTAACTCTTGATAATCATTAATTAACTTAATATTATAATTACTTACTTGTATAAGGATTACTATGACCCAACCCTTGTCATGGAACATCAATTCCTTCATAATTTGATCATCAAAAGCTACATATTTGTCACTCTCTTTGTTTTTGGCTCGTCCCTCTTTTTTTTCCTTCTAAACCGACACCCAAAAATACCCTAATGATACTACTAGAAAGTTTTGGAATGTCCAAGAAATTCTTCATAGTTACGTTAGTCACTATTTTGGTCAATTGATACCTTTGGTTCTTCAAGTACTTTCTCTTTCATTCTGGTCACATAATAATTTATAACATATTTAACTAAACATTTTACTTTTGGGTTTCACTAACGAATTGCGTAAGCCTTCAACTTATAAAAGTCATAGTCAAACTTACACTTTCATAATTAAATATTTAAAACCCGGTTTTGGGGTGTTACAGTTATAAGGGGTGAAGCCTAATATTTCGGATCTTCAGTGGGTGCATCAAAAGATATTGATGGATAAAGCTTTGGTGCAGGTACCAGTGAAGGTGTTGCAGGTGCAACTTTGACATTGATTTTGGAGCACTTTATAATGAAGCATTGGATATTGCTCAAGGGTAAAAATGACCTCTTCAACCAAAATGGTGGTATAATGTTAGAGAAAATGTTACTACATGTTAAGATCCTTTCAACAAATTTAAAATTTTCATAGAAGAAGAGCTTAACAGAGCAACTGACAACTTCGATGATACAAATATAATAGCCAAAGGGGTTATGGTACTGTTTACCAAGGTACTTTATCAAACAAAATATTGATAGCCATGAAGAAGTCTAAGTTGAATAAACCAAAGCCAAATCAAGTAGTTTGTGAATGAAGTGATTAACTACGAAGTAATTGACCAAAAACATGTTTTGAAGCCTATTTTTGTGCTTTGAATAAGGATGTTTTGACAACAGATATATCAATATTATAATAGGACTTGAAACAAATGATCTCGAAGATAAAAAAAGGCCGATGCACTAATTAAAGTACTACGTGATGTTGGACATGAAAGCGATGATGATGTTGTTGATCTCAACTTTTTATTTATTCGTCTTTTAGAAACGTCATTCTACACTTCTCTTCCAAAGTTAATGAACAATAAAAACGTGGGAAACAAAAAAGCCTGGCTGAATCAATAAATTTTATTTTAGTTGTCTTATGTTATGTCTTTATTTGGTTTGCTTCACAATATGCCGTTTCCCAATTTGATATTGGTTAGTTTAATACATGTTACCGCTCATGATTCGTTTTGGTGGAATGAATGAATGAATGATTGTTTTTATGAATTTTTGTTACTTGAATATGTGTTACCGGTTATGTTTGCAAAACTTATCATATTAAAGATTTAAGTACGTATATTTTAAATCATAAATAAGATTTCACATGAAGCTCGGGGGCCTATCCTGCGGGTCATGAAGCTATTACGATAATATTGCTAGAAAATGCTTCAACTTACAGTTATTATCTCACGTTTATATTTTGATGAGACAAAAACTAAAAAAACCATTTGTTATTTTCAAAAGGTATATTTTTCATATAAAAAGACAACATTATTTATAAAAAATGCACTCTTGTCGATATCTAATAGCGAGTACACATATGACATATATATATACATTGGTAAAAAATGAATCAATTTAAAACTAGTTTGCGGCAAATATTTAAATAAATCAATATTTTGTATGTCCTAACGTGACAAATAAAATCTTTCAAAATATCGATGAAAAATTTACCTATCAGTTTTTCAATGATAAATTCATACTTAAGTCTTTAACGACTTAGCCTTGATATACTCATGGTTGTTTTCCTTGTATGGTTCTCATAGTTCTTCTGGTTTTTCTGCTATAGTTTTGCTTTGCGAAAGAATGTATTATAAGTTTTTAATTATGGGTTTGGAATCAAGGCGGACCAAAAAGGGTTCTTGGGCACCTGTGAATTACATGAAGTTTTTTTGCATCATGTACTAATATTGTGTAAAATAATACCGTTATTCTAGAAATGCACTTTGTCTCAAAATTTTATTGCGCATACATTTTTTTTATTTTACTAAATTGAATTGCATATCATAACTTTAAGTTTCACATCCGTCACCGGTGAAATGCATAATACGAGGTAGTTATCTGATTAAAAATTAAAAATATCATGTTTCCAATATGAAAATCAACTAAGTTTTGTAAGAAATATATGTCAACTTTTATGTGATAAATTGAATTCTAAACTAGATATTGATTCTTAGTTCTCATTTCTACATAACTAAATACGTTAATCAATGGTTTATTTTTAAAGAGAGATGAGAGTGATGATTGGAAATGGATTTTGAATACAAATGATCGATTTTCAGTAAACTGTCTTTCTAAACTTACAGATAAGCAACTCCACTCCTCCTCCCATCTGGGTCGTTCTCCTATCTGGAATTATGGGTGCCTCAGAAAGTCAATATCTTTAATTGGTAGGTCTTTAACGATAGGATTCCACACCTCTCAAATATGGATAAACGTGGTACTGATGTCCACTCCTAGCAATGTATGTTGTGTGATTAGGGGTGGAAGACATTATTCATGTTTTGTTTAGTTGTTCCAAGGTTAAAATCCTGTGGGTTAAGTGTTTTCATTGGTGGGGTTTGGTGATACCTTCGACTGTTCAAACTGCCATGGACCTTTTAGCTCCTCTTCCTACCATTTTTGGAAATAAATGGGTTGTCTAGGTTTTTCATAGAGTTTGCTTGGTTGCCTTATGGGCTGTTTGGAGATGGGGGAGCTGAGTTGTCCATGCATTAAGGGAGAAAAAAGAAAGTATAAGAAATGAATGTATCTTTTCTCAAACTCAAATTATATCTCTCTTGTGGATAATCAACGCTCTCGTTTAGGCTTTGACAGGAGCAGATGGGTCGGTAACCCTAGAGGGGTTGTGGAGAGGGTCGTTTAAGTCTTGCGTATCCTAGCTGCTAGTTTGTAGTGCTTTTATTTCCTTGTTCAATGTCTCTGATCCCCACCTTAGGGACCTCTCTGTATCTTTTGATGTTTAATAAATCTCTCATTGCTTATATATATATATATATATATATATATATATATATATATATATATATATATATATATATATATATATATATATATAACATTTGAGACTTTCTAAATAAGAAGTCTTAAAAAATTAAGACCAAAAATATTTCTTTAATAGGAAATTAAAGAGCCATTAGTAAATGAGATTTGGATTGCTTGATTTTCATTTGATGTCTTAAAGATCCCAATTCATAACAGATATATTCCATTAAACATGTTTTAATGGAGAAAGAAAACTACAATAAAATTTAGAAAAAAATGCCTAAATCATTAATACCTTTTTAATTCATGCTTTTAATCTATACTCTAACCTATGGGATATAAATACCCATAAACAACCTACAATCAACAACACAATCACAAGAAAAACACTGTGTATCTCACTCCCCATCTCACAAGATCAAAATCTTCCCAAACAAAAAACATAAACAAAAACCTTATAGTAGATATTTTCAAAGATCTTGTAGCCAAAATCCAAAAAAAATAACTACAACCATAAACCCTTAGAACACTCATACAACTCTCATCTAACTACACCAAGACACGAAAAACAAAAACAAAACAAAAGACTTCGAGATTTCAGGTTAAATCCTTTTAAAGAATAGATCTTGAAAGATCTTTCAAGCTTAAACATAACCCGTCATCGATCATGCTTCGAATAAAGGTATTACCTCAACCAAAAACAAAACCCATCTCAAAAAAATAAGAAAACACATTATCTCATGTTTCTCTTTTAACTTTCCAAGTTTCGTTCTTAAAAGCAAAAACAAAAGTGTATATCATCATAGATTTGTGAATGTTAATACATCTCTTTTTTATCTGAATATAAAGAAAGAATGATAACAAACCTGTTATATTCAATCTTTTTTTCATTTAATAAGACACGAAACAAATAAAAAACCTACCCGAGACAATAAAAGATCTTGAAGATGTGATGAAGCTTCAGTTTGTGTCAAAAACGAACTAACGGATCTAAGTTGTGTTTGTGTCAAGCCAAGAGTAACCATAAAGGGTGTTTAAAGTGGGTTTATGATTCGAAAAATGGGATAGAAAGAAAAATGGGATATTGGTATTGCGTTTGTTGCTGCGGTTGTTGTTGATACTATGAGAAAGAAAGAAAAATGAGATGTTGGTAATGCGTTTGGGAGATAAAGGAGATGTGGTAGGCGTGGTTTTAGTATGTGAGATTAGGGTTGGTAATGAGACAAAGTATTATAATTCTATGTTATGTATCCCTAAGAATTAGGGTTAGTTAGTGGATATGGAATTTGGCCTATTGGAATATAATGACTTATATTAATTAATTTTTCTGGGTTATCTTTTATTGTCGAGGTCGGTATTGACTGATAAGGATTTAAAACATACATTTTTAGAGGGTCATTTAAGCTCTAAATCAATGCATTTTATATCCGTTACTACTTAAAATCGTTCCTTTTCACATTTTAGGTCTTTTGGAAGCAAAATGCTGGAATGAAGCATATTTGGACGAAAAAGAGCGAAAACATGAAGAAAATGGCAAAGTCAAGATCAAAGGCCATCCAGCAGACCTGATGGCATCCCAACCAAAGGGCGACGTCGTCCCTATATGAGAGATTTGATTAAATTACACGCGACGGCTCAGAACAAATTCAGGTTCAACAACCTGACGGAGTCACGCCTAAACTCTGGAAGGCGTCTCCTTCATTTTCCACACCAGACGCCCAAGAACCAATCTCAGAAGACGTCCTTCATAAAGACTGACGGTGTCACACATACCAACTGGCGCCGTCCCAACGATGACTTGGCCCAAACGAAACCCTAATGACGGCGACCTGATGGCATCACTAGCAAAAGGTGACGCCGTTGCATTTATAAATCTATATATAGAATTCATTTTTTCCGCATTAAGGGAGGTAGAACTTTGGAGAGCAAACCCTAATTCAGTTGTAGTCTGACTTGGACAGTATTTAAGGGTTCCATACCCTTCTTTACATCATAAGATAAGTTTGTTAATCCATATTATCATTATGTCTACCCCATGTTTAATTGTATGTGTGTATGCTTGCTTGTTTACCATGAGTAGCTAAATTATCCTTGTGTTTGCTTAGATATATGAAACCTAGTTGTTAATTATTGTTAGGTTGTCTCTTGTCTTAATTGGTAGACGCTAGAGTAAGGAAAACTGGCTTCTTCTTTAATTGTTGCGAGCTTGAACGTCCTAAATAGCAAAAAAGCTTAGGAGCACCTAGGCCATTCTTTGTGTTTATTGCATGAGTTGTAGCTTGTTGATAATAGAGTATTTGGGGGAGATACTTAGGTACTTGCCGATCCCAGATAGTCTAGAAGAGAGTTACGATTCATAGAACTAGGAAATTAGGCACCCCCTATGACCAAACGGAATACAACACACCAATTAAGATGAGGATGTGACAATTCAACCGACCAATAAGAGATAACTAGGGAGCAAGAACATCTAAGTAAACACATTTTTAATCATCATATGTGTTGAAAACTAGAAGGGGGTTGAATAGTTTTGCCGATTTTAATTTAAGTTTCAAAACTTTAGATTTGATGTTATGTGAATTTGTATGGATGGATAGAAAGTATAAAGAAATAAGTAATGTAAATGATGAAATCAAGTAAAGTAAAGGATAGAGAGTAGTGACACAAGTGATATATAGTGGTTCGGCTACAAGGACACCTTCCTTGCCCTACTCCACTCCTCGAGTTCCCCACTCGAGAGTTCAAGCACTATGTCAACAAGCTCCTTCAACATAGCGGAGAAGCCTCACAACGTCGCTTACACTTTTTCCGGTACAAAGCTAAATACCGAGTCCTTAACACGGCGGAGTAAATCAACACAACTATTACACAACAACTATGTGAAATATGAAATACAAGATCTTGCTACAGAAATCTTGTGGAGGAACAAATCAATCAAGGACCCCTTGCTTGGATGACTTGTCGTATCATGATCTCGCCTTTGAGAAGGACCTATATGAGAATCACAACAAGAGAAAGAAGAATTACTAGATTAATCAAGAGATCTGAGGTTAGAAGAGTGAGATAATATATGAGAGAGTTTGTAAGAAGAGGAGTGAGTAACAATGAATAAATGGCTCACTATTTATAGGCAAAAAAAAAGCTTACTGTAGCCCGGTTCTGGCGGATCCCTCATTTGGGGGATCAATCCAGTGCAATCCAAGGGATCCGAAAAATTGGGTTGTACCAGTCCGGGTTTTGGGTTGCAAACCGGGTCATGGGTTATGGGTATGAGCCTTGGATACCCATCAAGATACAATGTATCTAGACAATGGGTCATGGGTCTTGGGTCATGGGTCATGGATAATACCCAATATGATTTCTTGCATGATGTCATGCAATGGGTCATGGGTTATGAATTAACTCCATGGGTATGGGTCATGGGTCTTGGATATTACCCATCGTATTAGATAAACTATTACAACAAATGAATTATTACAATATTTTATGTGAATGACCAAATGTATATATTTTATAAAAATAACATGTATCCTTATAATTTTACTTATGATACTTTATATTTGTTATCAACAAAACACAAAGAGATCGCTAAACATGAGTAAACATTTTTACGGTTTATTTGTATTAACAATCTCCCCCTTTTGTTGATGAAAAACATAATGTTATGATGAGTAAAACTTAAGATTAGATGTATGTTTTGAAAGCATATGTAAGTAAGTTTTACTTCTTCTCTCCCTTTTAGTCGAAACAAAAAGCGAACCTAACAAAGAAACAAAGTGTGGAATAAAAACAAGTATGATTCACAAAGCACTAGCTCCCCCTAGAACTGGGCGTCAAGTGAGAAAATATGATACCTACAAAAATGTTAGTAGTAACATTTAATATAATCTTGTATGGGACGAGAAACAAGATGGAGAGCCAAGGTACGTAGAAAAAGCCTTGTAATAAAATATCAAAGTCTAGTGGTATATAGGCCACATAAAAAATGTAAAACTAAGAACAAGGTTTGTTCTTTTAAAATGACTCAAAAGAAAAAAAAAATAGATAAAATAGTAATATCATTCCTTCCATCATGCTTGCATATGGTTAATTATGAAAGTTTTGGTGAGTGATGAAGTTGATGCGATCAAGGATATGGTTGAGTATGAATCGCATCTCATCCCTTATTTCCATTGCAAGTTCCCTAGTGGATTGCCAATGTTCGCAATGTAAATGGTGAGGGTAGTGTTGGTGGATGCTTTCCGAGTAGGGTTTATTTGTGGAAGGCGGAATATGTGGTGGAAATGCTAGAAAATATGGATCAAAGTCCATGATGTTGGTGAGTGGTGGAGGATAAGAACCTAGATGTTCTTGTAAGATAATGGGAGGTAGAGGTGGTGAGGTTGCAAGCTCTTTGTAAAGTGTGTTTGGAGATGTTGGTGGTGTTAAAAAAACTAATTATTTTGGGTTTAAGTTGGAAGCTATTTGGGTAGTTTTGGATGGTTGAAATGTAGTGGATGGTGGACTAGACATGGGTACTGGGATTGTTTTCAGAGTCTTAAGGAGTTTCGATAGGGTGATTTTAGGTAGAGACTAGGTAGGTGAATGTGGTGATGAGCTTGTGGGAGATGATGGAGGTGCTACAATGTAGTCATTTGGTGGAGAGTTAGTAGTTGGTGACGGGCTTTTTGGCAAAGGTTTAGCTAAACAACAAGGCCGGATACTAATCCGTGCGGTTCTTCTAGATTTGGTTGGTGGTGGTACTACGGAAGGTGGTAGGATGAAGTTTCAGATTTCTTGGAAATGATTCTTTTCACTAGATGGTTCATCAATATTTGAGGATATTTTGGATGACATGATGATGATTGTTTGTGAGGTTGAGAGTGATAGATATGCAAGCATTTTGGAACCTTATTTATAGAGGAAATAATGCATTGCAATGAATGCTAAAACCAAAATGTGGACTAAAATATAATGATTAGATATGAATTTAAGGCATGTGATCATGAGAACACAAGCATTAAGTAACATACTCATTAGTGAAAGAGCTAAAATGTTGAAAAAATGAAAGTTTATAGCCAAAGTAAGAAAAATAGAAGAAAATTTTTGCTTCTGTTGCACAGTTCCCACGGATCCGATCCTTTAGGGATCCGTCCAACGTAAAAGCTGGGATCCGTGGAACTGGAGTTCTCAGGAAGCTCAAATTTTCCTTTTGGAAACAATGGTTCCTAGTGTGTGCCTATATGCAAAACCATTTGGAGTTGCGGTTATCTCGACTCCTAAAAAGACAAAAAATAAACAAAGAAGTGAAAAAGCATATAATTATGTGAGATAACCTGAGTGCTCCTTAATTCATTTTTGCTTAAATGAATGTACCCGAAAACACATATTAATTATGTATTCCCTTTAGCATTCAAAAGACATGAGATGCAATGAAAAAGGTTTTTACTTAGTATTTAAAATGAAAGAAAAAGTTTGTCCTAGATGTGAGAATGATTTTAGAGAAATGATATGGGGAGAAGTATCCTTTTCGAAAGCATTTCGAAAAGTTTGCTGTATAAAAAGAAAATTTATCTTGAGTTTTGAAAATCCCCATATTGTTTGTGAGTTGTGTGTGAAATAGAGATCCTAGACTCAGAAAAGAAGGTAAGGCAAACGTCTACGTACCTTGTAGAAAGAAATTTCATGACGATTGTTCCATAAGACCAAGACCAAGGCGAAGCAAGTTGAATTATTCCCGCTTCAACGGTTTGGTGAGGACGTCGGCTATGTTGTCTTCGGAGGATACTTTATCAATAGAAATGTTTCCCTTTTGAACATTGTCTCTTAATAAGTGATGACGAATCTCTATATGCTTGGTACGAGAGTGTAACACTGGATTTTTTCTTAAGTCAATAGCACCTTTGTTGTCCCATAAAATGGCTATGTCACTTAGATGGATGTCGTAGTCAACTAACGCTTGTTTCATCCATAGTGCTTGTTGGCATGCTTTGCCGGCGGAGACATATTCGGCTTCGGTTGTTGATATGGTCAATGTCGTTTGCTTCTTCGAGAACCAAGATGTTAAACAGCACTCCATAAACGTATATACACCACTTGTACTCTTTCGGTCAACATAATCACCTGTGTTGGAATCACTCCTAACTTGTATTTCAATTGTTAGTCATTAATATATAATAGGTTGCTTAATTAGGCTTTTATGTTAGTGATTATGGCAAAGCTCATGTAGAAAGCCCATGAGCCTATGCAAAAGTCCAATAAGGAAGGAATGGACTAGATGTGTTGCCCTAGCTCCCTTCTCCAATAAATAGACTTGTAAACCTTCACTTGAAGGTTGGTTGTTCACTCTCAATACATATCTATGCATAACATTTATCCATATATCATACGTATGTGTTTGTGTTTGTTCATCCGATCTATCTCTACCTTATTTCTTACATATTGATCCTTGTGTTATATTATGGTGACCTAACAGTGGTATCAATCGCCATCTAGCTGGGTGAAATATATTGATTTTGAAGTTTTGGTACTATACACGTGGGTTTAACGTATAACACCTTTCATACGCTTAAAACTTTCACTTTTTCACTTGTAAACTCAAGATTCTTATGGGTTAAGGTTTATTTGGTGTTAAATTTTCTGTTTTTTGCAAAAAGTTTCAAACTTTACGTGTTTAGATTAGTTTTTAAACTAGGTTTTTGATACGTGTACTTTCTTACGCGTAAGGTGAAAAGTGTCTTTGGATCATCAAGTTTCAAACTTTATCGTTGTTTTGTGCTTTTGAAGTTGTTTCATCATTAAAACCAGGGTTACAAAACGTTTTTGGGCATACAAATCAGTTTTGGTGAATGTTGTACTTTCTACGCCTAGCAAAACCCTAGTTTTACGCCTAAGCTCTACGCCTAAGTCATTCCTACGCCTAAACAGTTTCCTACGCCTAAGGATTTTCTTCATTGATCTTCGAAGCTGTTGGTTTACTCAGTGTTTTCTTGCTTGGATAAGCCTGAAAACACTTCGACTTGTGGATATCTTTTACACTTGGATAAGTGTAATGGATTTTTGGGTAAAACCTTAAACTTACGCATAAGCTTAAACGCTTAAGAGTAAAAGCTTACGCCTAATTTATTCTTACGCATAAGTTCAATTTTATGCCTAAGGTAATCTTACGCCTAAGGTTCTTACTTCTAAGCATTTAGTTTACGCCTAAGCTTACGTTTAACCTAAAGCTTACGTGTAAGGAGTATTTACGCCTAAGCACTAGTTTAAGTGTAATAGGAAGTTACGCGTAAGGATTACAATCTACACCTAAGCCTGTTTTACGCCTAATTTGTCTTCATCAACAAGTTTCATTCGACTACAAAGATCCATCATCAACACAAGTTTCAAGATGTCTCAACCACCATACTCTAACTACTTTCCTCATGAGTATCCTCAACAACAACAACAAGAACAACAACAACAATTTCAACAATATCCTCAACAACAATTTCAACCACTATCTCAAATGTACTTTCCTCAAGGAGCACAACCTCTTCTACCTCAAATGCCTCAACCAAACCCTCGTCAACAAGTTCAACATTGTAACTACTTCCAATATCAGTTTCCCGCTAAGTATGCTATGAATGTCACAACACAAAAGGAACCTTCTTGGTTTGAAAAGATGTATGAAGCTTTAAGCAGCCAACAATCCATTCATGAAGCTGGATCCCTTGATAGACCTCCAATGCTCACTCCCGGAAACTACGATCAATGGGTGATAAGGTTTGTTAGGTTTTGTGATCTCAAGAAACCACATGGTAAGTTTTTGAAGAAGGTCATACTTGAAGGTCCTTTTTAGATGCCTACTATCACTATACCCGGAGATCCGAATGCTACTCAACCAAGAGATGATGTTACCAACGTTCTCAACATCGATCAACTCACTACTGAACAACTTCTTCACTTAGAAGCTGATGAACTTGCAATGAAATATATCCTTTTGGGTCTACCCAATCCGATACTTCGTAGTGTTGATGCTTAGAAGATTGCCAAAGCTATGTGGGAACACATTCATCTTCTAATGGAAGGCACTGAACTCAATCAAGAAGACATGGAATCAAAAATCTACCTAGCATATGATAATTTCATGATTGAACCAGGGGAATCATTAGAGTCATACTATCATCGGTTCTCAGATATCATCAATGACTTGGACAAACATAATATCATTATGCCAAGGATTGCAATCAATACAAAGTTCCTCAGCTGTCTCAGTCCTGATTGGGAGAAGTATGTTACATTCATCTGTTAAGCTAAGAATCTTCATCAAGCAACATACGGATTGTTGTATGACTATTTGAAGCACCATCAAAAGGAAGTAGACAAAGACAGAATTATTCGTGGAGTCCATGCTTCTCCAACACTCCCGGATAATCAAACTCTTGCTTTCTATACTCAAGCAAGTTATCCTCAATTTCCAACATTACCAACTGTCTTCACAAATCCACCACAACAAACTGCTCAGATTACACCATATGATCCATCACAGCAAGCACAAGAAACTCAGCTAGTTCCTTACAACAACAACAACAATACTGATTCAGCACTTTACAGTGAAACTCCGGATGAGGATGCTGAGGCCTTCGATGCATTAAATCAAGGATTTGTAATGATTGCTAGAGCCTTCAGAAGCTTTGCTAACAAATCCAACAATCGCATTCGTACCTCATCAAACATAAGAAATCAATATGTTGTTAACAAAGGAAGAGTTGAGGTTCAGAACCGTGGAAATGGTCGTCAGATGGGTAGTGGTCAAGGGTTTAATGTTAATGGAAGGAATAACATGGGTGCTCCACAACAACGGGTTCAAATGGTTGATCAGGGAAATGCTCAGACTGGGGTTAATGGTCTTCGATGCTACAACTGTAACGAGAAGGGTCATCTGGCTAATGCCCAAAGCCGAGAACAAGAGGTAGCGCTTATCACAAGGAGTCTTTACTCTTGGCTCTCAAGGATGAAGCTGGTGGAACACTTACCAACAAGGAACAGAGCTTCATGGCTGATGCAGATTCTGATGATGACATGGAGGACTTGCAAGCTAATGCAGCTGTGATGTTAATGGCAAACATGCAAGAGCTCCACATGAGTAACACAGGCCCAATGTATGACACTGATGGCTTGTCACAGGTATCGGATCCTAATATACTTATACATGATCTGATATATCCGCCTGTATCTGCATCCGACGAGGCACAAAGTGTTCAACATGAGCCTTCTACATCTCATTACGATGATAATCAAATGGATCTCGTAGTTACATTTGACGATCAAGATGACCTTCTGGTTAATATTGATAATCAAGTTGACTCCGTGCTTATATTTGAGGATCTAAGTAATGAATATGTGGAGCCTCAAGTTGAACAAAATGAACCTCTGTCTAATCCAGATTCAGAACTCATAACCTTATTTCAGACTACCCTATCTAAATTGGAAAAATGCAATGAGATTAATAAGAAACTGCAAGATAAAATTGCACTGCTAACTAAGGATAATGAATGCTATAAGTTTCAACTCAACATTTTTGAAACTAAAGAGAAACGTGAACAAAGTTTTGAAATCGCTTTTGCAAAATCATACCAAAATGAAAAATCTTTGGAAATTCAGATACGTGATCTAGTTGAATCCAAGAATGTATTGCTTTCTCAAATAGAACAACAAAAATTTGATCATAAACAACAAGTTAACACTCTCACTTCGGAAACTCAAAAAGCCAAGTCTGAGTTGCTAACATGTCAAAAACAGTTTTTTGAATACAAAAAACATTCGAGGAGACAAATAGATCAGTATCTTGATGAAATTGTCGATTTACAAAACAAAATCAAAGAGTTTCGAAATGTTGTTTCTAAACATGGTGAGTCAATCACGACAATTCAAAAGTTTTCTTTTAAACCAAATCCAGATGGATATGGACCAATTCTTGCTGATTACAAACCTAGTTTTTCACATAGAGCATTCAAACCAAATCCTCAAGTGTACAGTGCAGAACATAGAATTGATGATTTAATTATGAGTGTTGTTGAATATAATCGTGATGAGGAATCAGATGTTGATGCTGAGAGTCGGTTAAAAATGGAAAATGTTGAATATAACAAACCATTCGATTACTCCAAAATCATACCTTTTGTTAAACAACAGGATAATACTAACACACCTTGGGTTATCACACCAATTCCTGAGTCCTCTTCTGACGATGGTCCCTGACACAATGTTGCACAAATTAATGGTCCTTTACCTTCCTTCAGTGAAGTAAAATCATTACCCGAACGATGTCAAGTTCTTAAATATTTTGATACATTCATGTCTGACATCAAAGTTTTGGAATATGAAATTGAAGTTAATTCTGAAATAAAAGTTGAACATTTTGAATCACTACATGCGCAAAATCAAAGAGATATTTTTCAGAAAAGACTTTTACCCCATGTCCGAAATTTAAAAATGTGTGCAATATATTGGGAACGGGATCTTCAGAAGGAGATTGGACTTATGAAAACAGTTTTCAAGAAAACAAAAACATCGATTTCAAATTCTAAACAGAAAAAGAAAATGTTAAGAACTTATGTTGATCGACTCTTGGAATATGTTATTTGTGCTGATACCATAAATGTTGTGTTATTACATACTGTTGCATATGGATTTGATTATATTGCTGTTGATTCTGTTGATACTGTTGAGAATATCAATAATGTGCCTCAAATCGAGTCTTTGAAAATTGAAAATGAGCATTTGTTAAATGAACTTTCGAATGCAAAACGTCGTCTTCAATGGTGTAAAAAAGATTGTCAAAATCGAGAACTTGCTTTGCAAAACAAAATCAACCAGTTGCGTGCAAAATCTTATGATCCCAAACTTGAACAACTGGACGATGAAAACGTGTCTTTAAAATGTCAAATTTCAAAATATGAACAAGAAATTGCCAAAGTCAAAACTGAATATGGTGTTATATTTGATTTGCTCAAAAAGACTCGTGCTAAAGCATCACAAGAAATTGATAATCACCTTGCATACACTTAAGAGGTCTTAAACGTTAGTGGAAACATTCGCTCTAAAAATCAAGATTTGTTGTACACTATAATTGAGTTGAAAGAGAAGTTAGGGAAGTATGAACAAGATAAGTCTAGTAACACAAATGTTCTTGCACCTGGAATGTTTAAAATTGACACTAGAACGCCTAATGACAAACCACAAGATACTAATGTGCTTCCTTCCACTTCTACAGGAGTAGTTGCCTCTAGTCCTAACGTTAGCACTTCATAGATTAAGAGCAAAAATAGGAACAATAGGAAGTTGCAACGTAAGAGAAGAACAATAAAGACCTCTGAAGTAGAAGAACACCTTAGGACTTTGAATAAAATTTAAGTTGCACCCACTTTAGATATTGCGTTATACAAATGTAATAGAAAAAGTGATGTAACGAATGTTTAATCTTTAAGTACTTTGAATGTTTTGTTTGAAGTATCTTGTATTGGTTGTTGTAAAAGCATGTTTTCTGGTTGTCATGATAAATGTATTGCTAAATCTATGTTATCTCGTAAGCGGAAACATAGAAATAGAACTACCTCTAGGCCCACTAATGCTTCTAAGTCTGTGCTAGGTAAACCGCCTTCTAGTGTTTCTGCAACTATCATTGATATACCCATAGGACTCACTTCACCTCCTAGGAAGAGAATATCACCTAGTGCATTCACTAAGACCAAAGCACGAACTAGTTGGACTTGGCAGAGATGGTTACAAAATACACCTGGATTTAAATGAATTCCTAAAATCATCAACATATGTGTTTCAACTGTAACTGTAACGGAACCCTCTAACTCTTCGGGTTCCACCTCTACTTCTATTCCACCTGTGTCATTTATGTGTAATGCAGGTGATACAGATCATCCTTTGGATTGTTGATAGCGGATGTTCCTGACACATGACATGCAATCTCAAACTGTTATCAAACTTTGTGTCAAAGTTTATCAGCACTGTCAGGTTCGGGAATGATCACTTCACAACTATCATGGGCTACGGAGATTACATCAATGGGAACATTGAAATTAACAAGGTTTATTATGTGGAAGGTCTCGGTCACAATCTCTTCTCAGTCGGTCAATTTTTTGATGGTGAATTGGAAGTTGCTTTTAGGGAGAAAAAATGCTTCATTCGTGATCTAAAAGGAAACGATCTTATGTCTGGAAACCGCACATCAAGCATTTACACAATCTCAATGCTAGACATGATTGCTTCATCTCCCATTTCTCTACTTTCAAAGGCAACATCAACAAAATCTTGGCTATGACACCGACGACTTTCACACTTGAACTTTCAAACCATAACCAATCTTGCACGATACAAACTAGTTGAAGGTTTTCCAAGGTCTCGGTATTCTAAAGATCATCTATGCTTAACTTGTGAATAAGGGAAAAGCACTCGTGCTCACTTTTCTTCAAAGGTGGAACACAGCTCTCAGCATGTGCTTCATCTTCTTCACATGGATTTGTGTGGCCCGATGCGTGTGCAGACGATAAATAGCAAACACTACATCCTATTAATTGTTGATGACTACTCAAGATAGACTTGGGTTTATTTTCTTAGAAGTAAAGATCAAGCTCCACAAATGATCATCACATTTCTCACAAAAATTCAAGTTCAGCTCTGTAATACAGTAAGATAAGTCATAACAGGCAAAGGAACTGAATTTGTGAATCAAACTCTTCGAGAATACTATGAGAAAGTGGGAATTGAGCATCAAACATCAATTGCACGAACACCAAAACAAAATGGAGTTGTCGAAAGATGAAACCGTACGTTAGTGGAAGCAGCAAGAACGATGTTAATCAATGCAAAACTTCCTGATTACTTATGGGCAGAAGTCGTGTCAACTGCATGCTACACTCAAAACTGTTCTATGATAACCAAACGCCACAACAAAACACCTTATGAGCTTATCCATAACCGTAAACTGAATCTCAAACACGTTCATGTATTTGGTGCTCTCTGTTACCCAAATAATGATCGTGATGACTTCGGAAAGCTGAATGCCAAAGCTGACATTGGAGTCTTCGTTGGGTACTGTGAAAATTCAAACTGATACCAGATCTGGAATCGTCGTACAAGGGAGATTATGGAAACGATCCATGCTAATTTTGATGAGCTTACAGTGATGGCTTCTGAGCAAAACAGCTTGGAACCCAGACATAACTATCTCAACTTCCCCCAAACCCCATCATCAGCTGAACCAAGCTTACAGCTTACTCGTTGTCAAATGGAAAAGTTATTTGCTCATCTGTTTAGTGATGATATTGATCAACGTGCTCCAGATGTATAAATGTTTCTGCTGCTCAACCTGATAATATTCCAATCCCTGATACACCTGAAACAACAACAACTATTGCTGAAGCACCTCCAATTGACTCTACAACAACAGCCGAACAAAAAGCTTCTAATGATGCTGATCCAGCTGATGATCTTCTGAATCAAGATGTACATGCACCCGTGGATTATGATGGAAATGCATTCTTTAATCCTTTTGCTACTGAAACTGCAAATTTAGATGTTGCGGAATCTTCTACCAGCCATCTGAATCCACCTAATCTGCATAATGTATATCAACATCAACCCTCCACACATCGTTGGACTAAAGACCATCCTCTTGTCAACATTATTGGTAACCCTAATCAACCAGTCGTTACTAGACAACACCTTCAGACTGACGGTGAACACTGCATTTATGCCCTCACCGTTTGTTAAACTGAACCCAAAAACATCAAAGATGCAATGACCAAAGACAACTGGATTGAATCCATGCAGGAAGAACTGAATCAGTTTAAATGGCTTAAAGTATGGGAATTGGTTGAAAGACCAACAGGGGTCTATGTCATTGGTCTCAAATGGATTTGGAAAAACAAGTTAGATGCTGAAGGTACGGCTATCAGAAATAAGTCACGTTTGGTGGCTAGGGGTTATAGACAGGAAGCGGGGATTGACTTCAAAGAATCATTCGCACCAGTAGCTAGACTTGAGTCTGTACGGATTTTTCTGGCATTCGTGGCTCACATGAACATCACGGTCTATCAGATGGATGTCAAAACTGCTTTTCTGAATGGTAAACTAAAGGAAACAGTCTATGTTAGTCAGCCAGAAGGATTCGTTGATCCAGAGTTCCTTAATCACGTCTACAAACTAAATAAGGCTCTTTATGGTCTCAAACAAAGCCCTTCGCGCGTGGTATGATGTGTTGTCCTCCTTTCTCCTTTTTCATAATTTTGTCAAAGGATCGGTCGAGCCAACACTGTTTATCCAATATCACGGGGCACACATTTTAATTGTTCAAATTTATGTGGATGACATCATTTTTGGTTCTATCCACAAAAAGTACTCAAACGCTTTTTCAAAACTAATGAAAACAAATTTTGAAATGTCAATGATGGGTGAACTTACGTTCATCTTAGGACTTCAAGTTCATCAATCATCCCGTGGTATTTTCTTAAGTCAGTCCAAATATGCTCTTGAAATTTTGAATAAACATGGAATGCAAAGTTGTGACACCTGTGCAACACCAATGGCACATACCAACAAACTGGATGCTGATTTACATGGGAAATTGGTTGACCCTACCAAATACCGCAGTATTATTGGGTCTCTCATGTATCTAATAGCCAGTAGACCCGACATTGTATTTTCTGTATATCTTTGCTCCCGTTATCAGTCACGGCCAACTGAACGACACCTCACTGAGGCTAAAAGAATCCTCCGATATGTAAAGGGAACCATAAATTTGGGGATCTGGTATCCGAAGGATTCTGGTTTTGAACTAATAGCTTTTTCAGACGCTGATCGCGAAGGATGCTTAGATTCACGGAAAAGTACTACAGGAGGTTTACAATTCCTTGGTGATAAACTGGTGTCATGGCAATCGAAGAAACAAGACTGTACATCGCTGTCCTCAACTGAACCAGAATATGTAGCCATGTCTGCGTGTTGTGCTCAAGTCATTTGGATGAGAACACAACTCAAGGACTATGGTTATGTATTTTAACACTCGAAGTCAAAGCACATCGATGTTCGGTATCATTTCATCAAAGAGCATGTGGAAAAGGGTACCGTTGAATTATACTTTGTTGGTACTGAACAACAACTGGCGGATCTTCTCACTAAAGCCTTGGCTCCAGCAAGGTTTACTGATTTGATTCACTGGATTGGTATGAGGTGTTTGACTCCAGAATAACTGGAAGAACTTTTAACACATTCTTTAAAACAGTCAAACACCAAAACCTCTTTTGTAAATAAATTTTTCAAAAACAAAATATAAAAATATAAAATCTTATAAAATTCAAAAATATTCTTCTATCTAAATTTCTTTCAAACATTGCAAGTACAAATCATCCGTCAACACTTTGTTCCATCAAACCTTTCATCATTTTTTCTGAATAAGTGTTGAGGGGGAGAATGTAAATATTTTTCAGTTTCATAAAACCTTGTACTTGCATGTTGCCATATTATGTTGTTTCTTCAGAAATAGTGGATACGTTTCTTGTTAAATACTCTCCTCGGACTCAAATGTTTTAAAATTTTATCATTTCAAAAGTCGAGGGGGAGTATCGTCATGTTTTTTTCCAAAATATGTTGTGTTTAACCCAAGTGGAAGTTATTGGGTCTTGGTTGAAAATGGTATAGTTGGAGGGTCCAATCTTGTCAAATTTGAAAATTCTTTTAACAAAACACTCCATCTAACATTTTCAATCTTATTTACTATTAACATTTATTACTTCAACCACCCAAATCCACGCCTAAGATTCAATACTCAAATCCGTGCTTCACATCCAAAATCTGTAAGTTGTAAAAGATTTTAATCATGATTACAAACAATGGTTTTTTAATATTATACAAATCCAACGGTTAAAGTTGTACATATGGTTGATTTTGTGGCTTTACGCGTAGCGTATGAACATAGGATTTGGTTAAATGTGTTTTTGATGTTATGGGTAGTATCAAGATGTTCAAAAATCTGTTCCTCACTCATTTCTATCAACAAAATATACCCAGAATCTTGTTTTAATCATTTTTGAATTTTAGGGTTCATATTCAAATTTGGGCGTTTCCTTGTTTGCATGATTTGGCATAATTAGATGCTTAGGATAGGTTCATAACATGTTTAATTACTCATATCCACTTGATAACGCTACACGCGTCGTTCGGGGTCAAGGAAACTTCCTTTTCTTCGAGCAAGTTTTATAACACCCTAGGCAGTGAACCTAATCGTTGTAGTGTAGTAATTAGGGTAAGCCACGGGTATTGATATCGTTCTCTAGGGGAATAGTGTCGTTAGGCTGAAGTGTATGTCGATTTAAGTCTAAAGGTGAGGGATGATTATTTTTGTATTTTTATATTTTATGAAATGGAAAGGTACGAATCTCGGGGTTTGGATTTGGGGGGTGGAATTAGTTGCTAGTCAACTATCCCAAAAGCTAATAACTAAATTATGGATCTACCAGTAACGTGAAGCGTATCTACTTATGATGTATTACTCCTTGCTAGCTATCCAATTCTACCTACTGAATTGTCACGTCCTATTGATGGTTGAATTGTCACGTCCTTATTCTTAACGCGTTGTGTGTCTAAGGTTGTAGGGTATGCGTTTCTCCCTAACTCTTTGAATTTACCAAAGGGTCTTGTCTACAAACTCACAAAGGATTATAAACTCCTACTCTAAGGCGATCTTTGGATGGTTTAGCCTACAACTACTCATATAATTATATTCTAAGGTTCACAAAGATGAATCAAGCATGAAGTACACAACGAATGACCTATCGCATTACTAGATCATTAACAATTAAGATAAGAGACAACCAATCAAACAAGAGACAGTAGGATGCAAGAATTATAAACTAAACCAATTAGACTCATTGAAGTTGTCACACCCTAATGATGAAGATAGACACAAGCATCACTAAGAAATCAATAAGATCTAATTAATTGTATACAAGTTTCACACAATCATAAGCAGACACTAGATGAATTAGCCAAGCATAATTAATGAAGAGCAAGCAACAATTGTGATAATTGAAGACATACCATAGGATTGGATAAACAAACAAACCATTACAAGATGTTTATGGAATGATTGAAACCCTTTAAGTTGCTGGAAAAACACCCACCTAAACCCTGGAATCGGACTTAGGGTTTAGGGCTTACAAAAAGTGAAGTTATAATGTTATATTTATAGGCAGATTTTCTGTCGGCAAAGAGCGACGGCGTCACACTTATAGAGTGACGGCGTCACGACCAATTTTTCAGCAAATTGTAGATTTTCTCGTTCCGGTCGCGTGGGCTTTTGAATCACCTAAATCCGAGTTCGTATGCAAAAGTTATGGCCAAAACAATATCAACTACTTCGCGCGCATGTTGTGACTTGATCAGCTTGTGACGGCGTCACCTTAAGGTTGTGACGCCGTCGCCTTCAGTCTCTGACGTCGTCTGGGTCGCATCTAGGCCGTCTGAGTAGCGACGGCCTACTCTTTCACAACTAGACGTTGTCACTTGAAAATACGAGTTTTGAGTTCTGAACCGTCACAAAAATCTTGGGACGGCGTCGCAATTAGCACCTGACGCCGTCGCCTTCTAATTTCAGCAACTGTGAGTGTCTCGATTTTGACTTTGGCCATTTTCTTCATATATTCGCGCCTTTTCGTCCAAATAAGTGCCATTCCAGCATTTTGCCTTCAAGAGACCTAAAAAGTGAAAAGGAACGATATTAAGCAATAACGGATACAAAAGTGATCAAATAAGGACTAAAACGACCCCTCAAAATGGTACCTTTTAAAACCTTATCACCACTCTTGAATCTTACCCAGAAACAACAGAATTATAGAATTAAAATTTCTAGGGTTTATGAGTCGTATGAAGATGAACTCTTGATTCATTGAGTATTTGATGTTAAAACTTGTTGGAACATGTTTATTAGTCATTTAGGATTGTACATAATCAATATTGTGAGTTTTCCATGGTTAAATTTGTTATGCGTAATGTTAGGGTTTAGGGTTTAAGAACTTATTTACGCCTAAAGTCCTCTACGAGTAACAAAATTGAAATTTAACATGTTTTGTGGTCTTGAAAGTGTTAGGAATACATTGTAATCAGTTTGTTATGTTTAATTTGTTACATGCTTCTACGTGTAAAGTTCAGAATTAAGGTGTTCTTGGATTACGCTTAAGGAATACCTTATGCGTAAAGGCTACGCATAAGAGCAATCTTACGTGTAACACTTACGCATAAGGGTCTACAGTGGGACTACGCGTATCCTGGAAGGATATGCGTAAACTTGGATGTCTACGCCTAAGGGCTACTCTTACGAGTAAACCTTACGTGTAACTCCTTTTCCTAAGCTTGTACGTAAGCTCAAAAGGTACGGGTATACTTCTACGCGTAAGACATTCTTACGCCTAAGGGTTGCCCTTACGCTTAAGCTTACGCATATGCCTAAGGTCCTTGTTAGGTCACCATGTTTATAACAAAAGCATCAATATAAGAAATGTAGAAGAGAAGTGATCGGTTGAGCAAGTCACAAACACACACACGGATATAAGAAAGGTTTAGGCGTAGGTTTATTAGTGAAATAAACAACCAACCTTCAAGTGAAGGTTTACGAGACTATTTATAGGGGAAGGAGCTAGGGCAACACACTAGTTCCCTTCCTTTCCTTATTGGGCTTGGGCCAAGGCTTATGGGTTTCTACATAAGCCTTGCCATAATTACTAACATAAAAGCCTAATTAAGCTAACTATTACATATTAATTACTAACACTTGTAATCTAGTTTAGGAGTGATTCCAACAATCTCCCCCTAAGTGTTGGTGATTACTGATTTGACTGATAACGTTGTAGGTGCTGATGTAATAGTTTCTTCGACGTCTTCTGACATTCTTCTTTCTTGTGAGAAGAAGTGCCTTGATTCTAACAATCTCCCTAGTGTAGGGATCTTGTATACTTTGAAGTTTTCAGCTTTGACATCTTTGATTTCTTTGTTCTTTGATCTTCGTTCTTTGTGGTGATGTTGGAATCACTCCTAAACTATAATTCAAGTGTTAGTTATTCTTATGTAATAGGTAGCTTATTATGGCATTTATGTTTGTTATTAGCCTTAAGCTTATGTAGAAGGCCCATGAGCTTAGGCCCAAGCCCATTAAAGAAAGGATGGAAACTAGGAGTGTTGCCCTAGCTTTCCTCCTATAAATACCTTATGTAAACCCTCACTTGAGGGTTGGTTGTTCAAGTTATTCTCTTTCACTCACATCTACGCATAACCGTGCCTTATTATCGTGTGTGTGTGTTTGGATCTTGTTCAATCGCCTTATCTCTTTCTATATTACTTGTGTTTGTAAAACTAGTGACCTAACAGTGGTATCAATCGCCTAATAGTTGAGTGAACGTATTGTTTGAAGTGAGTTTTGGTCTCACGCTTAACTTGCGTATCCCTACTTTTGGCTTGATCAAAAGCATATTTTTTACACTTTTTAATCCAAGATTCTTGTCCTTTCAACGTTATAAGGTGTTAAACTTACTGTTTTTGGCAAAAAGTTTGGAACTTTATGTGTGGATCATTGTTTTTCTACTTGTTTTTGTACGAGGGTTAAGTCCTACGCATAACTGTTTTAAGAGCTTTGGATCATCAAGTTTCACACTTTTGTGTCTTTTGGTGTTATTGAAGCTATTTCATCACACAAAAACTGGTTTAGAAACAACTTTGAGCAAAATCATATTTACGAGTAATCCTACGCGTAGCAAAACCCTAAAACTACGCGTAAGGTTATCCTTGGTTTGATCTTCATTTTCATGGTTTACTCCGTGTTTTCTTACTTGGATAAGTCTGAAAATACGTCGACTTTGGATATCTTTTGCACTGTGATAGTGTAAAAGATCATTTGGGCAAAACCCTAAAATTACGCATAAGCATAAGCTTACGCGTAGAAATCCTACGCATAAGATTTATCTTACGCCTAAGCCTAGTCTTACGCATAAGATAATCCTACGCCTAACTTTTGTCTACGCATAACTTTAGCGTCTTTTTCCTACTTACGCGTAAGCTAAATTCTACGCGTAACTTCTAATTGTTACGCGTAACTTTGGTGTTTTTACGCATAAGTCCTACTTGGATAATTGTGATTTCTACGCCTAAGGACACTTCATCAACAAAGGTTCATTCGACTACAAAGATCCATTTTTACCAACACAAGTTTTCAACATGTCACAACCACCATACTCTAACTATTTCCCTTACACTTATCCTCAACGACAACAACAACATACTCCACAACTTGGAGCAATTCCTCCACCACAAATGGTTCAAACACCGCCAAGTCTTCAAGTTCAACCCTACACAAATGACTTCAATCAACATCCATCAAGGAACACTATGAAGGAACCCACTTGGTTTGCAAAGATGTGTGAAGCTTTAAGCAGCCAACAATCAATTCATGAGGCTGGATCACTTGATAGACCTCCAATGCTCACTCCAGGAAACTACGATCAATGGGTGATAAGGTTCTTTAGGTTTTGTGATCTGAAGAAGCCACATAGAAAGTTCTTAAATAAGGTTATCTTGGAAGGTCCATTTGAGATGCCTACTGTCATTGTACCCGGAGATCCAAATGCCATTCCACCAAGAGATGAACAAACGAACATTGCTACTGTTACAGACTTGAATCCTCAAGAACTTCTACACTATGAAGCAGATGAACTTGCAATGGAATATATCCTCTTAGAATTACCAAACCCAATTCTTCGTAGTGTTGATGCTCAAAAGACTGCACAGAAAATGTGGGATCATATTCATCTTCTTATGGAAGGATCGGTACTCAATCAGGAGGATTTGGAATCCAAAATTTACTTGGCTTATGAACACTTCATGATTGAACCTGGAGAGACACTAGAGTCCTATCATCATCGTTTTTCAGACATCATCTGTAACACCCCAACCCGACAAGGGTAAAGATATCACAATACTGTTTCATATTAGAACTTTAAATAATATACAATATCGGAAGCCTTTACAAAATAATCAAAAGAAAACATAATAAC
Source organism: Chrysanthemum seticuspe (assembly GCA_019973895.1). Classification (NCBI taxonomy): domain Eukaryota; kingdom Viridiplantae; phylum Streptophyta; class Magnoliopsida; order Asterales; family Asteraceae; genus Chrysanthemum; species Chrysanthemum seticuspe. Next base: position 180,643,603 of record BPTQ01000004.1, read on the forward strand.
TTAATAATCAAAATAAATCTAAGATCTCTATAGTCACAACTTGCTCTCAGTTCTACTCTCAACCCAGATCAGCTATCCCATAAGCTCATCTTGAATGCTTAAAACCTGCCGCAGGAAAAGAAAATGCGGCTGAGCTTACAAAGCCCAGTGAACAGATATAACAAAACGAAAACTAAACAAAAACAGAAATATGAAATGAAATAAAGAAACGAATAACGAAGTCACAGCGGAATGAGGATAATGAATCACTGAAGATTCTGCGGAAACACAGACACACATAAATCCGGAAGAACAAACAACAAATAAGAACAAACACATAGCATATTAATGACACAAACTGAAGCACATCATAATCAACAGGCAATTAATGAATCAGGAAATTTAAGTACATATAAGTCAAACGAAATACCGAAAGCTAGCAGAAACAACTACTAGAAGTAAACATGTCCTTTACACAAGTCAATTAATCTACATTCAACACACTTATCCAATAGTGTAGCAGCAGAACACTAGCAGTCAAACGTCACACATACAAATAGAAAACACAGTAGGAAAACTATAACTAAATAAGCAAAAGACATAGCATAGCAATTAGCAAGTTATCAAGTCAGATATCATAAGTTAAACCATTTCCCAGATCAAACTTTAGTATAGACAGAATTTAAACATGGCAGATCAAACATAAGCAGATAGGTACACTAACGGATAATCAAAGTTCACAGAATTAACTGAACAAATTATGCATACTAAATATACATAATACTCAATTTCACACTAGCATAGTCATCACGCAGATCAACGAATTCACATAAAGTAAGACAACATATAATCAGAAGACAACATTTAAATCACATATATACATATTAATCTTCTCCTGGCATAGTAGACGGTAGTCACATAAACATGTCAAGGCATAAACACGTTCATATAATAACTCAGTATGTAAATGGAAGTATTGGCAAATACGGAATCATAAACAGAATATCTAACACAGAAATAACAGATACAGATTTAGTTATCTACCACGAGCCCAGAACATATCATATCAGAAGTAACTTTCTTATTCGGAGGGGTGACCTCGGAATACCTTATATAATATGAGGGGAGACCTCAATAACAAATGGAGTAGCTAGCTCCCAGAATTTGTGAAGACGCGTATTGCACACGACATCATTCACCAGACAAATCATATCAGATAACAGATCAGATCTAGGATGCATCCATACGCCCCAACAGACGGATAGTGGCCATACTATCAATAAACAGATAACGGAAAGGGACGTGGCAGAACATCACTCTACTGCCCTAGAGTCATGTCAGCGGTGCATCACTGACACGGACATGGAACCCCCATGACTAGTGAAATATTGGCTCGGGTGTCAAACTAACTTAGGTCAAACAAATTGTCATAAATGACACAGATCATAATTCATCATAAAGGTCAACAGATATATATATCAGAGGTTTCATATCATAAAGTCCAAATCAGATATTTCATGATTCACTAAACAGATGTTTCAGATAAACAACGGATCAAACAAATCAGAAAGGGTTCATAACAAATGTTCAGAAGTCAAAGGTTCATATCTCAGTCATATATCATGCATTCATAAGCGGAAGTTCATAATCAAATGTTCTAATCAGAAGTTCATAATCAGAAATTCATACTCAAACATAGCAAGGTTCAACAAACATGAGATTCAGACAAACAGAGATTCACATAAACAGAAGGGAATCATAACAATGGCATAGGAAATCCTAATAAGCATAAGAGAAATGACGAAGAAAGGAAATCATGAGAAACCTTTACTGAAAAGGTCAGAATATCTGTACCTTAACGCAAATGAGAGAAAAGCAAACGAATGAATGAACACGAAGATACAACGTCGCGTCTCCTTCAACGAATCTACACGGATTAGGATTTGTTTAATACTTATTAGCATCATTAAAGCTATAACGGATTAATCGCATTAACATTCTTAGAGTTATAAGTATATTCTCATTTTATAAGCTTCTTATGCATTTGTAAGTGTGTTACCTATTGATATCATATTTTATCTTTCAGTTTCTTAAACTCATATTCGGACCAGATTTAGCGATTTTTATAAAATACTTACTTAGCTCAAATGAAATCAAGCAAAATCCCAGGGGTTCCCATGTGAGTTAAGAGACTCTACAAAAATTGGTGGGTTCTATTTCCATGCTAAATGGCCTACGGAAAATCATAAGTCCAGACCGGTCCAGAACTCACCCAAATTTACACACACCGAAAGTATGGCTCCAACAAACACACTTAACCTACTCAACACATCAAACCAAAAGCTACAGGTGTCACACCATATATAAATATCATATCCACCAAAGGAAAAGTTCCAGAACCTCATAGATTAAATACTAAAAATCATTTACTACATCATAAATTTCAACTCAGCAATTCAGATTCAGACACCCTAACTCCAAAAATATAAAAATCATACTTCCACGTTTGCAAATGATACAAGACTTATTTTTCCAGAAAGCTATTTCAAAGTACTACAATTTAGGCTCAAGAATCACTCAAAAACATGCAAGTATCATCAGATAACACCTAGATGAATCCAACCTAAATTTCAGACCCGTTTTCCCAGCTTTGACACTTGATCTTGTAAAATTCAAAAATACGACTTAGACAACTCCAAATTCGACCAAACCACTTGGAAAACTTAACTAAGACTTAAAATAAACTTTTCCAACAAAAACCCAGATTATTGCACTTGTAAAATTCGATCTATGACACACACAAGTTCGACATATGATGCTGTCCAGTTTTAGGGTTTATTAAAACCAATATAAGCACATGTTTAACCTACCCAACGCACCCATGACCCATGAAAGCCATATGACCTGTTTTAATAGCATCCTAACCTTTCATATTTTCCGCCTTTCAACTTTCTACACACCCATTATAATATTTAATGAACCAAACAACCGATACCTCACATAAATTATAAACATCCATAAAATAACGACTTAGGGTTTCTACCTTTGTGATTCCATATTAATGACCAAAACATAAGTTACTTGTATGCTCACATAACCATTCGTATAGTTATATTTAGTGAGTCAAGAGATTAAGTTATGATGTCTTATACGTATTTATGTTTTAACTCGAATCAAGAATAAAGCAAAGACGAGGATACCTCTTCGGTCGATCAAGACGGATGAAACAAAGACTCAAATAACAAAATCAAAACCCTTTCGATCAAACCCACGACCACAGGAACTGATGAGTGTGTAAATACTCATCATTTTTGGGTCAATCTGAACTGCAAAACGTTTAAAAATGCTCAGAAATGCATCAAAATACTGAAAATATTCCAAAATTGCATTTTATGTGTTTCAGATGCAAAATATTTAAAATCAGATGAAAAATGAGCTAAGTTTGCATAATTGGCAGTTTCAGTCCCCCAAGTTTCTAAAATTGTCAGAAATAGTCCCTGACTCCTAATTTCAAAAGAAAAATCACCAAAGGTCCTTTTAAAATCATAAGTTGTCAAAATTAGTCCTTTGGTGAAAAATATCAAAAGTTTTGAGAAATTACAAGTTTGGTCCTCCAAGTTTCAAATTTGGCAAAAATAGTCCTTGGAATTTTGAAAAAGTCAAGTTTGGTCCTTGTACTATTGAGGCTTGTTACTTTTAGCCCTTGGAACAACTTTGCAGAATTGGCAAGTCTGGTCCCTCAATTTTCAGAATTGGCAACATAAGTCCTTGTGTTATTAACCCTTTATAAACCCTTTGGACTTGTCAATACCCATATGACCCCTGCCATCCTTGTAACCCCCTTCAATTTGGACCCCCTTCATAATACTGCCCAAGTCAAACAGATAAGTCAAACAAACGCCCCTACCCGCCTTTTTCACTGTCTTCCCCAACATCTAGCCCTGCAACCCATCCCCCCTCCTCACCTTTCCACTTTCCATGTTCTCCTCTCCTCAACAACACTCCAAAGGCATTAAATGCACCTTCAACCCTATCACTCAACCCACAACTTTCAAATACATTTTTCCCGCCAAAACACAATCAAGGGCCAAGATGACTTCAAGTGATCCAATGGTTATGGAAAGTGGTGGGAAACAATCAGGGAAGTGAGAGAAACAATTTGGAGCTATAAAAGAGAGAGAAGAAGCAAGAATGGGGGGTAGTTAGTTTTATAGTTTTTCTTAATATCGTTTTTTAAATTAATGTTTTAGTTTAAATCCAAATGTTGTAATTTCAGCTTTTATGTATCACAATTAAGTTAACAAATCATTGTAATGTGCTTTTGATTATCAAATCCAAGTTTATATATAAGTTCCAATTTTCAAGTCTACTGTTGAAAAAGTTAGTTTCAAATTCCTGAATTAAAGCTTCCAATTAGCTTTGTTTTAGCTCATATCTGCTTATTTAAGCTTATCAAAGCTTGTTGTAAGTTTATAAGTTAGTTTCAAGCAATATTGGTCCATGGTCAATGAAAGTCAAACTGATCAAGGAATGGGAATGGTGATGATATTTGGGTTTGTTTCAGCATGGATATGGGTTGGATTAGGCTAAATTAGAATAGGTTTGGTTTGGTTTTAGCCTGCATACCAGCTGGACAGTTGTGAGTAATTTTCTCACTTTTCATTTTTAGTCAATTTGCATATTTTGCTTGTATGTGTATCTGTGGTCACAATTGGTTTTTATGTGTTTAATTAGTTGTAATTAGGTAATTTAAACTCATTTTAATCAGTTATAGTAGCTAGTTAAGTATCCATCTCAGTTTTGAGTTCATAACAGTTATTAAAGGGTGTTTGGATTTATAGCTTAAAATGTGTTAGAGGTGTACTCAGTGCTAGACTTTTGTTGTTTGTGGTTTGTTTAGCTCATTTGAGCTCATATCTGTCTAGATCTTGTGCCTGCACAGGCTCAAAGTCAAATATCACTTCAATCTGTCTCATTGCTTAACTGTTGGAGTTTTGTAAGATCAAACTCTTGTTTTATGTTTAGATACCATTAGGATAGCTTGCTCTAGTCTTGGTTCATCATATAACATCATTATCAGTCCTTAAATTGGAATCAAAGTTCAAGTTAGTCAAACTTTCCATTTTTATGTCAAAAGTCAAAATGAAAAGCCAGTTTTTAGCCCATCTAAGATGATTTTTCATGAACTCAGTTTTGGGCCAAATGATGTCAAATTGTGGGTATATTAACTTCAGCTGGTCTCATTTCTTATTAGCATTTTTATATATTTTTAGCATTTTTTTAGAAGCCCCAAATGAGCTTGTCAAAACAGGCTTATATGCCCTGTGCACACTGCACTGATCTGCACAGGTTTTGTGCAGATCTTGCAGCCCTTGCACAGAGCTCTCAAGAGCTTGTATAGGTCTGGTTTTTTGGATTTTAAGCTCTCACCCAGGTCTATTTTAGGTTCCAGTTATTGGTTTTCAGTTTCAGCTTATTTTAGTGCTTATTTTCTAGCTCAAAGTAGCCCCCCTCACATCTGTTTTTGCACATTAACTCACATCATCAAATCTTAGCAACTTGTAATCCAGAGGATATGGCTTGTTGTTTTTAGTTTCTTTAGAGTTCTTTTAGCTTATGCAAGCTTCTGTCTCAGTTGGGTGCTTGTTTGGTCCCTTTGGCTTATTTAAGTGCTTATTTCATAAGCACATTCCACTGCAGCCTCAATTTCATGCACACAAGCACTTGTTTTTATATTTTTCCTAGATTCTCTATTTTATTTTAAGCTTATCTTGAATTTTTCAGATTTTTCCAAGTTGGTTTGCTATTTTTCTGCATTTAAATTAATTTTTAGGCCTTTTTAATTAGCTTTAAATACAATTAATTAAGAAAAGCTTCAAAAAAATAATTTTTCATTTTTCTTAAGTTAAGATAAATATAAAAAGATAAAAAAATATTTTTCTAGATTTTTCTTAGTTAAATTTGTATTTTTAAATAATTTAATTAGTTTTTAATAGTTTTTAATTCCTAGAAAATCCAAAAATAATCAGAAAAATACAAAAATAGTTTTGAAAATTCTATTTTGTTATTTTAGATTTTTCTAAGTCAAAATTTTATTTTTCTAGCTTTGTTTCATATTTTCTTGTATTTTAGGATATTATTAAATAGTTAATAATAGTTTTTAATTAATAATAATTAATTAAATAGTTATAAAAATAATTTTCTTTTTCTATAAATTTTCTTTTATCATTAGGATTGTAAAAATGTCATTTTCATATTTTTAGGATTTATATTGTGTAAGTTTCACATTTCCACTTGTACGTTACGTAGTTTTAATTCAGTTTTATAAAAATATAAAAACAAAAACATCATTTTAAATATAGTGATAGTGTTTATTTAATATTTTTTATCTTTTTAATTTTCTTTAATTTGCATTTAAGCCTTTGTCATTATAGGCTTTATCTGTAGTTATAATAATCACAATCCATCTTTTCCGTTCAAATCTCTCGATCACTATACGTTGGGTGATCCATTGCACAGCTCGCTGGGACATAACGACCCGGGGAAACACTATACTCCCCTGGACTTCATTGCATTTGCTTCCGAACTGTTTTAAGTTTGTTACGGTCGGCCATTCACAAGTGGCCGGCTTGAGTGATAAAACTTGACCGTTTGGGAGCGGATCAAATTTTTGGCGCCGCTGCCGGGGAGCTGTGCTGATTATCTTTCGTTTAGCAGATTAGTGATTTGGATATTCACTCCTTGTTTATACCATCTGTATGTGTTTATATTTTCTTTTAAAAGTCAAAAATCCAAAAAGATTTTCATTCTTTGTTTTTGCAAAATGTTTTTCAAAAATACCAAAAATATCCATCTTTACCCTCTCACATCTTTGATTCTTCATCCCTACCCCTCTAAAAACATTTGATTCTTTCTATGTCTTATCCTCACCCTCTTGGTTGTCAATGGTGTGGTGGTCCTTATAATGGTGGCAATTGCCCCAGTTGTAGCATGGTGGAGTCAGGAAACGGGTCTGTCTATAACCATGATCCCTATTCCTACCATAACACAACTGATTTATTCCATCAGCTACCACACTGTGAGATTCAGCAGTTTTACTGTTGTGAGTACTGTGGTGGTTCACACTCCAGTTCTGATTGTCAATCGGGAAACACGCTTGTCTATGAGCAGGTTCTTGATAACAATTATGACTACAACACATACGACTCACAGCCACATCAGTTTTACTGTTGTGAGTATTGTGGAGGTCCTCACTTTAGCTCTGATTGTCAAACAAGGAATCCATTTCCTTGTAACAATTACGACTCTTCGTATCATGACCAACCTCTACAGTACCAAGTGAATCAGGCACCACCTCAGCCTGAGCCACTTCCTCAAAATCTTCTCCTTGATCTTTTGGATTTAGTGAAAGATTTGAAGGAATGTAAACATTCCCAAGATAATCCAAATCATAAATCCATGGAAGAATTGTTAGCTGAAGAGCAGGCTGCTAAGATAAATTCCCAAATTGCGTTTGAAAAATCTATTAGGGAATCAATTGCAAAAGAAAAAGCAGCCAGATCTAGCTCTCAATTTCGTTTTATTCCTGATGACAGTGATGATGAGGATACACTTGATATCCTTCAATTCTATAAAGATTCATCAAGTTCATCAGTTGATATCCCAGCAGTTGAGATTCATTCTCAAACAACTGCTATCACACCCGAAGCTCCCACTCACTCTCTGAACATGGGGGACGAGCATCTTGACACTGTTCCTGAAAAGGAATCGGACGAATTCATAAAGTCTAGTGTTGCGGACCTTGTCCCAACCCCGAGAGAGTCACAGGGAACTTCTGATCATATGTGTGATTCTCTTTCCCCTCTTGAGTGTTCAAAAGATCATTTTGAAACTTTCTCCAATTGTAGCGAAGATTGTGCTTCCTATGGAAACATCGAGTATGTTGAGGCATCACTCCCACAGTCTGATCCTCTTCTTGAGGAGTTCTCCGGTGAACTCACTCACATCAGTCCACTTTCATCGGAAAGTAACGATGTTCTCTTTGATTTCGAAGCCGATCTGGGAGAGACTGAAAGTCTCCATTATAATGATCATTCACTCATTTCTTATCCTAACAGTCCAATAGAGAATGTTGATCAATTTGTTCCCGAAACATTCAAAGCTACTTTCACTAATCCTCTATTTGAATTCGACTCTGAATTCAATTTAATTTCTGAGAATCCACTCTTTGATACTCTGATTGAGGATAGTGATAAGCCCACAATGGAACAAGAGTTCACAAATTCAATTCATGTGAATGATTCTCTTCATGAAGAGTTCTCCGGTGAACTCTCTCATGACATATCTCCTCCGGAACATGATCATTTCTATTTTGATCTTGAGGATGATATTGGCTCGGAGGAAGGTGTACTCTATCATACGAGTTTGCTTATTAATGATACTACCCTCACCCTTCCTCCCGATATGTCTACATTTGAGGATGAAGAATGGATCTTGATTGTTATCAAAATCTTTCTTCCTTTCCTCAAATATCTTGTGATTACTCTTCATCTTCACTCCTTCGGGAATGAAGACACTATCTTTGACCCCGGCATTTTCATTTATCATTTCTGAGCCGGTTCTATGTATATCTCATCGGTGTGGAACTTTCACGTGCTTCAATGTTTATCCAAACATCTTGAATGAAAGTCCGATGGAGATTGTTTCTTCCACTTTGCTTCCCCATGAACAAATGAATTCGGGGTCGAGTCAAGCTAGCGACTCGGTAATCAAAAACAGTAGTTAAACATGGGTTTTCACCCGTGTGTCCCACCCTAGTGTGGGGGGTTGCCCCACATGTTGTGTATATATGAGTTTCAAAAAAAAAAAAAAATCTTTCTAAATAATGGCCGTAGTATTTCCCTTTTACGTTCTCAGTTTCGGCATAACCGCCGGTACTTTGAATATTGAGGGCAATATTCATTTCTAAGTGTGGGGGGGAATTCTCACGAATTTTATCATGTAAATATACCGCCTAATTCCCCCGTTTTTGGCCAAAATGTTTTTTGGAGTAAGTGTTTTACACTTACTCATTTGGTTATCAGTCCGCCTTGTCTAATAAACTAAAGGATTGGCTAATCCAGGAGCAAACGACTCTCGGTAAAGATATCTCAAATCCGTTGACGGCTTGCAATTTGCCCAAAATTGTATGGTATTCAGCTCACCAAAGATAATATTGATAATTTATCTAAGAGTTGGCTAGTCCAGAAGCAAACGGCTTCTGGTAAAGACAAATCAAATCCGTTGGAAGCTGGTGGTTTGCTCAAAATCACATGGTTATCGGTGTACCATGGTTCTTACTTGAACTGAAACATTTGGCTACTCCAGAAGTAATGGCTTTTGGTAAAGAGATTCAAATCCATTAAGTTTTTCTCAAAAGATTGCTAGGGACTAGCAATAGTTTAGTGTGGGGGATTGATGAGTGTGTAAATACTCATCATTTTTGGGTCAATCTGAACTGCAAAACGTTTAAAAATGCTCAGAAATGCATCAAAATACTGAAAATGTCCAAAATTGCATTTTATGTGTTTCAGATGCAAAATGTTTAAAATCAGATGAAAAATGAGCTAAGTTTGCATAATTGGCAGTTTCAGTCCCCCAAGTTTCTAAAATTGTCAGAAATAGTCCCTGACTCCTAATTTCAAAAGAAAAATCACCAAAGGTCCTTTTAAAATCATAAGTTGTCAAAATTAGTCCTTTGGTGAAAAATATCAAAAGTTTTGAGAAATTACAAGTTTGGTCCTCCAAGTTTCAAATTTGGCAAAAATAGTCCTTGGAATTTTGAAAAAGTCAAGTTTGGTCCTTGTACTATTGAGGCTTGTTACTTTTAGCCCTTGGAACAACTTTGCAGAATTGGCAAGTCTGGTCCCTCAATTTTCAGAATTGGCAACATAAGTCCTTGTGTTATTAACCCTTTATAAACCCTTTGGACTTGTCAATACCCATATGACCCCTGCCATCCTTGTGACCCCCTTCAATTTGGACCCCCTTCATAATACTGCCCAAGTCAAACAGATAAGTCAAACAAACGCCCCTACCCGCCTTTTTCACTGTCTTCCCCAACATCTAGCCCTGCAACCCATCCCCCCTCCTCACCTTTCCACTTTCCATGTTCCCCTCTCCTCAACAACACTCCAAAGGCATTAAATGCACCTTCAACCCTATCACTCAACCCACAACTGTCAAATACATTTTTCCCGCCAAAACACAATCAAGGGCCAAGATGACTTCAAGTGATCCAATGGTTATGGAAAGTGGTGGGAAACAATCAGGGAAGTGAGAGAAACAATTTGGAGCTATAAAAGAGAGAGAAGAAGCAAGAATGGGGGGTAGTTAGTTTTATAGTTTTTCTTAATATCGTTTTTTAAATTAATGTTTTAGTTTAAATCCAAATGTTGTAATTTCAGCTTTTATGTATCACAATTAAGTTAACAAATCATTGTAATGTGCTTTTGATTATCAAATCCAAGTTTATATACAAGTTCCAATTTTCAAGTCTACTGTTGAAAAAGTTAGTTTCAAATTCCTGAATTAAAGCTTCCAATTAGCTTTGTTTTAGCTCATATCAGCTTATTTAAGCTTATCAAAGCTTGTTGTAAGCTTATAAGTTAGTTTCAAGCAATATTGGTCCATGGTCAATGAAAGTCAAACTGATCAAGGAATGGGAATGGTGATGATATTTGGGTTTGTTTCAGCATGGATATGGGTTGGATTAGGCTAAATTAGAATAGGTTTGGTTTGGTTTTAGCCTGCATACCAGCTGGACAGTTGTGAGTAATTTTCTCACTTTTCATTTTTAGTCAATTTGCATATTTTGCTTGTATGTGTATCTGTGGTCACAATTGGTTTTTATGTGTTTAATTAGTTGTAATTAGGTAATTTAAACTCATTTTAATCAGTTATAGTAGCTAGTTAAGTATCCATCTCAGTTTTGAGTTCATAACAGTTATTAAAGGGTGTTTGGATTTATAGCTTAAAATGTGTTAGAGGTGTACTCAGTGCTAGACTTTTGTTGTTTGTGGTTTGTTTAGCTCATTTGAGCTCATATCTGTCTAGATCTTGTGCCTGCACAGGCTCAAAGTCAAATATCACTTCAATCTGTCTTATTGCTTAACTGTTGGAGTTTTGTAAGATCAAACTCTTGTTTTATGTTTGGATACCATTAGGATAGCTTGCTCTAGTCTTGGTTCATCATATAACATCATTATCAGTCCTTAAATTGGAATCAAAGTTCAAGTTAGTCAAACTTTCCATTTTTATGTCAAAAGTCAAAATGAAAAGCCAGTTTTTAGCCCATCTAAGATGATTTTTCATGAACTCAGTTTTGGGCCAAATGATGTCAAATTGTGGGTATATTAACTTCAGCTGGTCTCATTTCTTATTAGCATTTTTATATATTTTTAGCATTTTTTTAGAAGCCCCAAATGAGCTTGTCAAAACAGGCTTATATGCCCTGTGCACACTGCACTGATCTGCACAGGTTTTGTGCAGATCTTGCAGCCCTTGCACAGAGCTCTCAAGAGCTTGTATAGGTCTGGTTTTTGGATTTTAAGCTCTCACCCAGGTCTATTTTAGGTTCCAGTTATTGGTTTTCAGTTTCAGCTTATTTTAGTGCTTATTTTCTAGCTCAAAGTAGCCCCCCTCACATCTGTTTTTGCACATTAACTCACATCATCAAATCTTAGCAACTTGTAATCAAGTGGATATGGCTTGTTGTTTTTAGTTGCTTTAGAGTTCTTTTAGCTTATGCAAGCTTCTGTCTCAGTTGGGTGCTTGTTTGGTCCCTTTGGCTTATTTAAGTGCTTATTTCATAAGCACATTCCACTGCAGCCTCAATTTCATGCACACAAGCACTTGTTTTTATATTTTTCCTAGATTCTCTATTTTATTTTAAGCTTATCTTGAATTTTTCAGATTTTTCCAAGTTGGTTTGCTATTTTTCTGCATTTAAATTAATTTTTAGGCCTTTTTAATTAGCTTTAAATACAATTAATTAAGAAGCTTCAAAAAAATAATTTTTCATTTTTCTTAAGTTAAGATAAATATAAAAAGACAAAAATATTTTTCTAGATTTTTCTTAGTTAAATTTGTATTTTTAAATAATTTAATTAGTTTTTAATAGTTTTTAATTCCTAGAAAATCCAAAAATAATCAGAAAAATACAAAAATAGTTTTGAAAATTCTATTTTGTTATTTTAGATTTTTCTAAGTCAAAATTTTATTTTTCTAGCTTTGTTTCATATTTTCTTGTATTTTAGGCTATTATTAAATAGTTAAAAATAGTTTTTAATTAATAATAATTAATTAAATAGTTATAAAAATAATTTTCTTTTTCTATAAATTTTCTTTTATTATTAGGATTGTAAAAATGTCACTTTCATATTTTTAGGATTTATATTGTGTAAGTTTCACATTTCCACTTGTACGTTACGTAGTTTTAATTCAGTTTTATAAAAATATAAAAACAAAAACATCATTTTAAATATAGTGATAGCGTTTATTTAATATTTTTTATCTTTTTAATTTTCTTTAATTTGCATTTAAGCCTTTGTCATTATAGGCTTTATCTGTAGTTATAATAATCACAATCCATCTTTTCCGTTCAAATCTCTCGATCACTATACGTTGGGTGATCCATTGCACAGCTCGCTGGGAAATAACGACCCGGGGAAACACTATACTCCCCTGGACTTCATTGCATTTGCTTCCGAACTGTTTTAAGTTTGTTACGGTCGGCCATTCACAAGTGGCCGGCTTGAGTGATAAAACTTGACCGTTTGGGAGCGGATCAGTAACTTCGAGAGGCAACCCACGATCACCACAGCCTCCTTGGAACATTTTCTGATCTCCTTGGTGCCTTGAAATCGAATGGAAGTGAAGCAAGAAAGAGGTAGCCGTCACTTTTGGGGTTCTAGGGTTTTCTTTTTTTTCTTCTTCTGCTTATGGTTCGTACAAAAGAAAAGGGGAGGGGAAAAAGAACCGGCCTTGGTCATTAGATGGGCCACAGGAAAGAAAGTTTGGGCTAAGTTCAATTTAGATGGGCTATAATTAAGTTGTAGTGCATTTGGTGTTTTAGGCCAAGTTGCGGTTCGTGCAATAGTTAAAGAAAGAACAAAACTAAATGTGTGACGCAATATTTAGACGTAAGTGTTTTAAATAAATCTCGTACACTAGGTCTTATAATTTCTTATAAGTTAGATTAAGTTACATTAAATGAACTTGACGAATTTTACGTATCTTATAAGTTTTAAATTTGAGGGCACAATAGTCTTTTATCACGTTTATGATTTTCGGGTTTTACAACTCTTCCCCTCTAAAAAGAAAATTTTCGTCCTCGAAAATTGAACAAGACGGAACAGGACAGAAAACAAACCGGATTTCTGAATTTCAAGGAAATAAAGCAAACGCGAAACTTATTTTAGAACAAACAGATTCTTGTCAGAACATTCATACTTATACTTTTCAGAAATCAATTCAACAGTCAAATACTTATAACAGATAATCATATACTTATCAAAGTAATGGCAGATAACAGATGAGGTGCCGAAAATCAAACAACACGCTCGAACTTATTCAGATATCTAATGAGGAGAACAAACATATACATAGACAAAACGAATCCTAACGGTCTCACTAGTCGCAGATAATCAAACTAAAAGGATCTAATGTTCCTCAAACACTTCACGAAGTATCCAATGATCACAATAAGGGTACACGGAGACGTACACATTTAGAGCAAACATAGCAATCCATAGTTCACACAAATCATAACAATTTCGGTCCAACGCGCACAAAACTTACACGTAACAGATATCGACGAAATCTCACATATAGGTACAAAATTTCAAACGAACATGAGGAGTGCCAAATAACGGATACAAGTCATATTCTTTTCACGTATCAACCACAGGCATTTCCCCAGACGTCATATAATTTCAATAAGTTCAAATTATATGATCGCGGTATTATCACGTTGATCAGGCGTCATAATACTTGCATCACATAACAAGTCCTCATTATCATCATATTCTGTCTCGGGTCATGACAAACCACATAACTAATATTAGAACAAAACGGATAACATATAGATAACAAGTAACATACCAAAACAGACCAGGTACACATTCATGCAGCATATAACACATCAGACAACTTACCATATTACCAAACAAACGAAGCCACCAACTTGCATAAAACGGCTCCTCATGACTCATTACTGACGATCCAGAAAGAAAAGCTGAGATATACCAGAATGCTAAACGATAAAACTTCACGACTCGAACCGAGTTCTGAACGAATCAAAGAAAAGTAATACAGATCAGAATCACTTAGCAGAATATCAAACCGTCACAAAACGCATGACAAACGAATCAGAGTGACATAAGTCGCGCCCAAATCATATGAAGTAGATGAACCTTCTCAGCCACCGGTTGAATCTTGTCTCCGTCTTTTGCGCCTTTGGTTGGTCCGTCCAGCTTCCTCCAGCAGCATCCTGATGTCTCCAGCAGCACGGCAGTCGGGTGTGGCTTCTGCTTCACGAACCTCTCCAGCACAGGAACTGTTGCAGCAATGCAGGGTCGGCACCATCTTCTTCGGCTCCACGGGTAGTCTCCATCTAACAATCGACAAACGGACGAATGAAAACAAAATAACAAAATTCAATGCGAAAAGAGGAGGGCCAATTTAGTGAAGACAAAAGAATATCGAAGTCAAATCTGAACGATCATCAAAAGGAATCGAAAGATATCTGAACAGACGGAAACCTAATGTCTACCCAATCCTCACAGGTCATAGCCTAAGCTCTAAGGGTCCTAAAACCTAGGCTCTGATACCATAAATTGTAACACCCCAACCCGACAAGGGTAAAGATATCACAATACGGATTCATATCAGAACTTTAAATAATATACAATAGCGGAAGCCTTTACAAAATAATCAAAAGAAAACATAATAACTTAATAATCAAAATAAATCTAAGATCTCTATAGTCACAACTTGCTCTCAGTTCTACTCTCAACCCAGATCAGCTATCCCATAAGCTCATCTTGAATGCTTAAAACCTGCCGCAGGAAAAGAAAATGCGGCTGAGCTTACAAAGCCCAGTGAACAGATATAACAAAACGAAAACTAAACAAAAACAGAAATATGAAATGAAATAAAGAAACGAATAACGAAGTCACAGCGGAATGAGGATAATGAATCACTGAGGATTCTGCAGAAACACAGACACACAGAAATCCAGAAGAACAAACAACAAATAAGAACAAACACATAGCATATTGATGACACAAACTGAAGCACATTATAATCAACAGGCAATTAATGAATCAGGCAATTTAAGTACATATAAGTCAAACGAAATACCGAAAGCTAGCAGAAACAACTACTAGAAGTAAACATGTCCTTTACACAAGTCAATTAATCTACATTCAACACACTTATCCAATAGCGTAGCAGCAGAAAACTAGCAGTCAAACGTGGCAGTCACACATACAAAAATAAAACACAGTAGGAAAACTATAACTAAATAAGCAAAAGACATAGCATAGCAATTAGCAAGTTATCAAGTCAGATATCATAAGTTAAACCATTTCCCAGATCAAACTTTAGTATAGACAGAATTTAAACATGGCAGATCAAACATAAGCAGATAGGTACACTAACGGATAATCAAAGTTCACAGAATTAACTGAACAAATTATGCATACTAAATATACAGAATACTCAATTTCACACTAGCATAGTCATCACGCAGATCAACGAATTCACATAACAGTAAGACAACATATAATCAGAAGACAACATTTAAATCACATATATACATATTAATCTTCTCCTGGCATAGTAGACGGTAGTCACTTAAACATGTCAAGGCATAAACACGTTCATATAATAACTTAGTATGTAAATGGAAGTATTGGCAAATACGGAATCATAAACAGAATATCTAACACAGAAATAACAGATACAGATTTAGTTATCTACCACGAGCCCAGAACATATCATATCAGAAGTAACTTTCTTATTCGGAGGGGTGACCTCGGAATACCTTATATAATATGAGGGGAGACCTCAATAACAAATGGAGTAGCTAGCTCCTAGAATTTGTGAAGACGCGTATTGCACACGACATCATTCACCAGACAAATCATATCAGATAACAGATCAGATCTAGGATGCATCCATACGCCCCAACAGACGGATAGTGGCCATACTATCAATAAACAGATAACGGAAAGGGACGTGTCAGAACATCACTCTACTGCCCTAGAGTCATGTCAGCGGTGCATCACTGACACGGACATGGAACCCCCATGACTAGTGAAATATTAGCTCGGGTGTCAAACTAACTTAGGTCAAACAAATTGTCATAAATGACACAGATCATAATTCATCATAAAGGTCAACAGATATATATATATCAGAGGTTTCATATCATAAAGTCCAAATAAGATATTTCATGATTCACTAAACAGATGTTTCAGATAAACAACGGATCAAACAAATCAGAAAGGGTTCATAACAAATGTTCAGAAGTCAAAGGTTCATATCTCAGTCATATATCATGCATTCATAAGCGGAAGTTCATAATCAAATGTTCTAATCAGAAGTTCATAATCAGAAATTCATACTCAAACATAGCAAGGTTCAACAAACATGAGATTCAGACAAACAGAGATTCACATAAACAGAAGGGAATCATAGCAATGGCATAGGAAATCCTAATAAGCATAAGAGAAATGACGAAGAAAGGAAATCATGAGAAACCTTTACTGAAAAGGTCAGAATATCTGTACCTTAACGCAAATGAGAGAAAAACAAACGAATGAATGAACACGAAGATACAACGTCGTGTCTCCTTCAACGAATCTACACGGATTAGGATTTGTTTAATACTTATTAGCATCATTAATGCTATAACGGATTAATCGCATTAACATTCTTAGAGTTATAAGTATATTCTCATTTTATAAGCTTCTTATGCATTTGTAAGTGTGTTACCTATTGATATCATATTTTATCTTTCAGTTTCTTAAACTCATATTCGGACCAGACTTTAGCGATTTTTATAAAATACTTACTTAGCTCAAATGAAATCAAGAAAAATCCCAGGGGTTCCCATGTGAGTTAAGAGACTCTACAAAAATTGGTGGGTTCTATTTCCATGCTAAATGGCCTACGGAAAATCATAAGTCCAGACCGGTCCAGAACTCACCCAGATTTACACACACCGAAAGTATGGCTCCAACAAACACACTTACCCTACTCAACACATCAAACCAAAAGCTACAGGTGTCACACCATATATAAATATCATATCCACCAAAGGAAAAGTTCCAGAACCTCATAGATTAAATACTAAAAATCATTTACTACATCATAAATTTCAACTCAGCAATTCAGATTCAGACACCCTAACTCCAAAAATATAAAAATCATACTTACACGTTTGCAAATGATACAAGACTTATTTTTCCAGAAAGCTATTTCAAAGTAATACAATTTAGGCTCAAGAATCACTCAAAAACATGCAAGTATCATCAGATAACACCTAGATGAATCCAACCTAAATTTCAGACCCGTCTTCCCAGCTTTGACACTTGATCTTGTAAAATTTAAAAATACGACTTAGACAACTCCAAATTCGACCAAACCACTTGGAAAACTTAACTAAGATATAAAATAAACTTTTCCAACAAAAACCCAGATTATTGCACTTGTAAAATTCGATCTATGACACACACAAGTTTGACATATGATGCTGTCCAGTTTTAGGGTTTATTAAAACCAATATAAGCACATGTTTAACCTACCCAACACACCCATGACCCATGAAAGCCATATGACCTGTTTTAATAGCATCCTAACCTTTCATATTTTCCGCCTTTCAACTTTCTACACACCCATTATAATATTTAATGAACCAAACAACCGATACCTCACATAAATTATAAACATCCATAAAATAACGACTTAGGGTTTCTACCTTTGTGATTCCATATTAATGACCAAAACATAAGTTACTTGTATGCTCACATAACCATTCGTATAGTTATATTTATTGAGTCAAGAGATTAAGTTATGATGTCTTATACGTATTTATGTTTTAACTCGAATCAAGAATAAAGCAAAGACGAGGATACCTCTTCGGTCGATCAAGACGGATGAAACAAAGACTCAAATAACAAAATCAAAACCCTTTCGATCAAACCCACGACCACGGTAACTTCGAGAGGCAACCCACGATCACCACAGCCTCCTTGGAACATTTTCTGATCTCCTTGGTGCCTTGAAATCGAATGGAAGTGAAGCAAGAAAGAGGTCGCCGTCACTTTTGGGGTTCTAGGGTTTTCTTTTTTTTCTTCTTCTGCTTATGGTTCGTACAAAAGAAAAAGGGAGGGGAAAAAGAACCGGCCTTGGTCATTAGATGGGCCAAAGGAAAGAAAGTTTGGGCTAAGTTCAATTTAGATGGGCTATAATTAAGTTGTAGTGCATTTGGTGTTTTAGGCCAAGTTGCGGTTCGTGCAATAGTTAAAGAAAGAACAAAACTAAATGTGTGACGCAATATTTAGACGTAAGTGTTTTAAATAAATCTCGTACACTAGGTCTTATAATTTCTTATAAGTTAGATTAAGTTACATTAAATGAACTTGACGAATTTTACGTATCTTATAAGTTTTAAATTTGAGGGCACAATAGTCTTTTATCACGTTTATGATTTTCGGGTTTTACATCATCAATGATTTGGATAAACACAACATCATCATGCCAAGAATTGCAGTAAGTATGTCATTTTTCTCCGTCAAGCGAAGAATATGCATCATTCTACATATGGATTGTTGTACGATTACTTGAAGCCTCATGAAAAGGAAGTTGATCGGGAAAGGATTCTCCGTGCTCAAATTGCTCCACCTACACATCCGGAAAATCAACAACTTGCCTTATATGCTCAACAAAGTTATCCTCCTTAACAAGCAACTCAACCAACTGCCTCAGTCACACCAAACGATCAATCACAACAACCTCAACAAAATCAATTGGTTCCTTACAACAACAACAATGATCAAGCACTTAATAGTCAAACTAATGAGGAATCTGATCCGTTCGAAGCATTGCAACAGGGATTTGTTATGATTGCTAATGCTTTTAGCCGTTATACCAACAAATCCAACAATCGTATTCGTTCCTCGTCCAATACACGAAATCAGGCTGTTGTGAACAATGGACGAGTTGAAGTTCAGAATCGTAGTTATGGTCGTCAAATGGGAGGTGGTCAAGGGTTTAATGCTATGGGTTGGAATAACAACAGAGCTCCAGTGGTGGAACAGGGAAATGCTCAGAATGGGTTGAATGGTCTTCGATGCTACAACTGCAATGAGAAGGGACACCTGGCTAATGCATGCCCAAAGCCAAGGACTAGGGGCAGTGCTTATTTCAAAGAGGCTCTTCTTTTGGCTCTTAAGGATGAAGCTGGTGGATCTCTCACAAACAAAGAACAGAGCTTTATGGCAGATGCAGACTCAGATGATGATATGGAGGACTTGCAGGCCAATGCAGCTGTTATGTTGATGGCTAATATGCATGAACTACACATAAGTGAAACAGGCCCAGTGTATGACACTGATGGCTTGTCTCAGGTACCCGAACAAACCATCATCATATCTGAACTAATATCTCCGCCAATATCTGAATCCGGCACGGCTCAGACTGTTCAAAATGAGTCATCTACATCTCATTCTGATGATTTTCAAATAAACCCTTTAGTTACATTTGACGATCAAGATGACCTTATGGTTTCCTTTGATAATCAAATTGACTCCGTGGTTGTACTTGAGGATCTAAATAATGATCATGTTGTGACTCACGTTGAACAAGCCGAACTGTTGCCTCATCCAGATTTTGCTCGTTTAATTCAAGACCATCAAATCAAAATGGAGGAATGTTATGCATTAAATAAGGAATTAAAAAGAAAAAATGCACTGTTAACCAAGGATTTTGAATGCTTACAAATGCAACTCAACTTTTTCAAAACTCAAGAAAAACGTGAAAAAGGTTTTGAAGCCGCTTTTGCTAAATCTCATCAAAACGAAAAATATTTAGAGAGACAAATGCGTGAACTAGCCGCTTTGAAGAATGCTTTGTTGTCTGAAATAGAACAACTGAAACATGAACATAAAAAGCAAATTAACGCTCTCACCTTGGAAAATCAAAAAGCTAAGGCTGAGTTGTTAACTTGTCAAAAACAGTTCTCCGCATACAAAAAGCATTCAACGAATCGGGTAGATGACCTTCTTGAAGAAATTATCGGCTTGCAAAACAAAATTAAAGAGTTTAAAACTGTTGTTTACAAACATGGTGAATCAGTAACAGCTATTGAAAAGTTTACTTTAAAACCCAATCCAAAAGTATATGCCCCAAATCTAGCTTATTACAAACCAAAGCTTTCACTAAAAACATTCAAACAAAATCCTGAAGTTTCCAGTGCAGAATATAAAATTAATGATACTGTTATGAGTGTTGTTGAATATCATCGTCAAGAGGAATTAGATGCAGAAGACGAGAGTCGATCAAAATTAAAAACTGTTGTTTACAACAAACCTTTTAATTATTCAAAATCGGTCACTTTCGTCACACCAACGGATTCTTCTAACACACCAAGGGTTATCATCAAAACACCTGAGTCTTCTAATGTTAATTCCCAACCAGATTATGCACAAACTTATGGTCCTTTACCTTCCATCAGTGAAGTAAACTCAAAACCTGAAAATCGGAAAATTCTTAGATATTTTGACATTTTCATGGCTGACCTCAAAATTTTACAACATGAGATAGAATATCGTTCTGAAATCAAAATTGATCATTTTCAATCGCCTCTGGCGCGAGAACAAAGAGACATTTTTCAGAAAAATCTTTTACCTAACGTTAAAAATTTGAAAAGTTGTGCATTAGCTTGGGAAAAGGACTTTCATAAGGAACTTGGAGTCATGAAGGTCGTTTTCGAGAAAACTGAAACATCTATTTCTAATACTAAACATAAAAAGAAACTGTTGAGAAAAGATGTTGATCGACTCTTGAAAGATGTTATCTGTGCTGATATCCATAATGTTGTGTTATTCTATTCTTTGCCACATGCATCTGATTATATCTCTGCTGATAATGTTGACTCTGTGGTAACTGTTGAGAATACTGATAAGGTGCTTCAATCGAGTCTTTAAAAGCTGAAAATGAACGATTACTTAACGAACTTTACAATGCAAAACGTCGTCTTAATTGGTGTGAAAAAGATATTCACAATCAACAACTTGGTTTTCAAAAGAAAATTGCTCAGTTGCAAACAAAATCTTTTGATCCTAAAATTGAGCAACTGGATGATCAAAACGTGTCTTTGAAAAGTCAAATCTCAAAATATAAACAAGAACTTGTAACAGTTAAACAGGAATATGGTGTCATATTTGATTTACTCAATAAGACTCGTCATGAAGCATCAAACGAACTTGATCACTATCTTGCTCACACTAGAGAAGTCATGAATTTTGCTGGTAATATTCGTTCTGAAAATCAAGATTTGATTCACACTATCTCTAAGTTAAGAGAAATGTTAGGAAAGTATGAACAACTTCCGCCAACCATCATTAAGAGATTAGCACCAGTAACACTTAGTAATCGTGAACCTAGAATCCCTACTGCCAAATCACAAGTTGCTAACGTGCTTCCTTCTACTGAAACATGAATAGTTGCGTCTTTTCCAAACGTCCGCACTTCACAGCCTAGGAGCACTCAATCGAAGAATAGGAAGTTGCGACCTAAGAAAAGATAAATAAGGAATGCTAAAGTAGAAGAACACCCTAGGACTATGAATAAGACTCACGTTGCTTCCACTATAGATATTGCATCTGGAAAATGTAATAGAAATAGTGATGTAACGAATGCTAAACCGTTAAGTACTTTTGATATTCAGTCTGATGCACCTTGTGTTATTTGCAAAAGTATGAATTCTGATTGTCATGACAAATGTGTTGCTAAAGCTATAATCTCTCATTTACAGAATCCTAAGAATCGGAATACCTCTAGGCCCACTAATCATTCTAAGTCTGTGCTTGGTAGACCGCCTTCTTTAGATTCTACGTCATGCGTTGTTGTCCCTGTAGCTCCAGTTTTACCTCCTAAGAATGTAGTACCACCTAGTGCACTCACAAAGACTAAAGCAAACAGTAGTTATAGATGGCAGAAATGGATATATAACACATTAGGATTTAAATGGATGCCTAAAGTTATTAATGTGTGTATGTCTATTATCACTGCTTCGGAACCCTCTAACATTTCGGGTTCCACATCTACTTCTATTCCATCTGTGTCGTCTGTGTGTAATGCAGGTGATACAGATCATTCTCTGGATTGTTGATAGCGGATGTTCTCGACACATGACAGGCAACCTTAAACTGTTATCAAAATTTATTGCAAAGTTCATTGGCACTGTCAGGTTCGGGAATGATCACTTCGCAGCTATCATGGGCTACGGAGATTATGTCAATGGGAACATCGAAATCAGCAGGGTTTACTATGTGGAAGGCCTCGGTCACAATCTGTTTTCAGTAGGTCAGTTTTGTGATGGAGATTTGGAGGTTGCTTTCCGGGAGAAAACTTGTTTCATTCGTGATCTACAAGGAAATGACCTTATGTCTGGCTCGTGTAATTCTAGTCTCTACACTATCTCTATGCAAGACATGGTTGCTTCATCTCCCATCTGCTTACTTTCAAAGGCAACATCTACAAAATCCTGGCTATGGCACCATCGTCTCTCACATCTAAACTTTCAAACCATCACCAACCTTGCTCGACACAAACTAGTTGAAGGTCTCCCACGTTTCCGGTATTCAAAAGATCACCTTTGCTCAGCTTGTGAACAAGGAAAAAGCACTCGTGCTCATTTTCCTTCAAAGGTGGAACACAGCTCTCAGCATGTGCTTCATCTTCTTCACATGGATTTGTGTGGCCCGATGCACGTGCAAACGATCAATGGCAAATGCTACATCTTAGTAATTGTTGATGACTACTCACGATGGACTTGGGTCTACTTTCTTCGAAGCAAAGACCAAGCTCCACAAATGATCATCACCTTTCTCACGAAAATTCAAATTCAGCTCCGAAACACCGTCCGCCAAATAAGAACAGACAAAGGAACTGAATTTGTTAACCAAACCCTTCATGAATTTTATGAGAAAGTGGGAATTCAGCATCAAACATCTATTGCACGTACACCAGAACAAAACGGAGTTGTTGAAAGACGAAACCGAACGTTAGTGGAAGCTGCAAGAACAATGTTAATCAATGCTAAACTTCCAGATTACTTGTGGGCAGAAGTTGTATCTACTGCATGCTATACTCAAAACCGTTCTATGATCACAAAATGCCACAACAAAACACCTTTTGAGCTTGTCCACAACCATAAACCGAATCTCAAACACTTTCATGTATTTGGATCCCTTTGCTATCCGAATAATGATTGTGATGATTTTGGAAAGCTCAAAGCCAAAGCTGACATTAGAGTCTTTATTGGATATTGTGAGAATATTTGGAATCGTCGTACAAAACAGGTGATGGAAATGATTCATGCTCATTTTGATGAACTCACGGAAATGGCTTCTGAGTATAACAGCTTAGAACCCGGTCACAACCGTTTAAACTTCCCTCAACCCCCATCATCAGCTGAACAAAGCCCCCAGCTCACTCGTCAACAAATGGAAAGGTTATTTGCTCGGCTGTTCAGTGACGATATTGATGAACGTGCTCCAGGTGTATCCGCTGTTTCCGCTGCTCAACCTGATACTACTCTTATACCTGATACACCTGCTACAACAACTACTATTGAAGAAGCACCACCAGTTGACTCCACCACAACAGTTGAACAAACCACTTCCAACAATGATGAACCGGCTGATGATATTCTGAATGATGTACCCCCACCTGCAGATTTTGATCCAAATGCGTTCTTTAACCCGTTTGCTAATGAGACTGCTGCACCTGATGTCGCGGAATCATCAACAAACCATTTGAATCCTCAGAATCTGCACAATGTATACCAACATCAACCCTCTACACATCGATGGACAAAAGACCATCCTCTGGAAAATATTATTGGCAACCCAAATCAACCAGTCGTTATGAGACAACGTCTTCACACAGATGGTGAACATTGCATTTATGCACTCACTGTCTGCCAATCTGAGCCTAAAAACATTAAAGACGCAATGACAAAAGACAACTGGATTGAATCCATGCAAGAAGAACTCAACCAATTCAAACGTCTTGAAGTATGGGAACTTGTTGGAAGACCAACAGGGGTCTACGTCATTGGTCTCAAATGGATTTGGAAAAACAAATTGGATGCTGAAGGGAACGTAATCCGAAACAAGTCACGTCTAGTTGCTAAGGGTTATCGTCAGGAAGAGGGTATTGACTTTGAAGAATCTTTTGCTCCGGTTGCTCGTCTTGAGGCTGTTCGGATATTTCTCGCGTTCGCGGCTCATATGAATATGACGGTCTTTCAAATGGATGTCAAAACTGCGTTTCTCAACGGACAACTAAAAGAAACGGTTTATGTCAGCCAACCAGAAGGATTCATTGATCCTGAGTTCCCGAACCATGTCTACAAACTGAACAAAGCTCTTTATGGTCTCAAACAAGCCCCTCGGGCATGGTACGAGAAGCTATCATCTTTCCTCATTGCTAATAATTTCACCAAAGGTTCGGTTGACCCAACTCTTTTTATACAATATCACGGGGAACATATCTTAATTGTTCAAATTTACGTGGATGACATCATTTTTGGGTCTACACATAAAAAGTTTTCAATCGCTTTTGCAAAACTAATGAAGAAAAATTTTGAAATGTCCATGATGGGTGAACTTACGTTCTTTCTAGGACTGCAAGTTCATCAATCACCCCGTGGTATTTTTTTGAGTCAGTCCAAATATGCCCTTGAATTGTTAAACAAATTTGGAATGAAAACCTGTGATACTTATGCCACACCAATGACTTATACCAAGAAGCTAGACGCTGATTTACATGGGAAATTAGTGGACCCTACCAAATACCGAAGTATTATTGGGTCTCTCATGTATCTAACAGCTAGCAGGCCTGATATTGTCTTTGCCATTTATCTATGCTCCCGTTATCAGTCGCGACCAACTGAAACCCACCTCTCTGAGGCTAAAAGAATCCTCCGATACATCAAGGGAACCATTAACTTGGGGATCTGGTATCCGAAGGATTCTGGTTTTGAACTAATCGCTTTTTCAGACGCTGACCACGCAGGATGCTTAGACTCAAGGAAAAGTACTTCAGGAGCTCTACAATTTCTTGGTGATAAACTGGTGTCTTGGCAATCAAAGAAGCAGGATTGTACATCGCTGTCATCAACCGAAGCAAAATATGTAGCCATGTCCGCGTGTTGTGCTCAAGTCATCTGGATGAGAACACAACTCAAAGACTATGGTTACGTATTTGACAGAATCCCAATGTACTGCGACAATCGGAGTGCCATTGCGATCTCGTGCAACTCAGTTCAGCACTCGAAATCAAAGCACATCGATCTTTGATATCATTTCATCAAGGACCACGTGGAACAGGGTACAGTCGAATTATACTTCGTGGGTACAGAATACCAATTGGCAGATCTACTCACCAAAGCCTTGCCTCCCGCTAGGTTTAATGAGTTGGTCCACCGGATTGGTATGAGGTGTTTGACTCAAGAGGAATTGGATGACCTCCTAAAACAGTCTTAAAAACCTGTCAAACACCAAAATCTCTTTTGTAAATAATTTTTCAAAAACAAAATACAAAAATATAAAACATGATAAAACAACAAAAATATTCTTCTAATCTAATTTTCTTTCAACATGGCAAGTACATTTCTTCCATCAACACTTTAATCTTTCAAAATTCAGTATTTTTTCCGATCAAGTGTTGAGGGGGAGAAAAGTATCACTTAACTGTTTCAAAACATCTGTGTACTTGCATGTTATCATATCCCGGTAGGTTATTTTATCAATGGTGGTAAATTTTCTGGTTCACTGACACTCCTCGGACTAAAATTAATAACCTTTCAATATTTCTTAAGTCGAGGGGGAGTGTCGTCAAGTTTCTTTCTTAAAATCTTTTGTTTGGTAACCAAAAATGGAAGTTAAAAGGCTTTGGATGTAAAAGGAAAAGGTGGAGGGACCAAAATTGCCAAAATGTTAAACTTATTTTTAATAAAAACACCTTCCACCTAACATTATCATCTCATTTATTGCTAACACCTAAAAGATCCTACGCCTAAAATTCATTCAAGAAATCTGTGTTTCTGATCATCAATTTGTAAGTTGTTTTATGATCTTAACCTGTTTACAAACATTGGTTTTGATTTTTATACTAATCCAACGGTCAAATTTTTGTCCATAATTGATTTAGTGTTCTACGCATAAGCGTATGAACACTCAATCAAGAATGGGTGTTTTTGGTTAAAAGGATTGTGTCAAAACGTTTTTCTTACATCATTGAACACATTTTTATCACTTAAACATTCCCAGATACACGAATTGAGTGATTTTGATAATTAGGGTTTATGAGTCGATTTGGGTGTTTTCAAATGTGATTGTATTTGGTCAAAAAGATTGTTGTGTGATGTTAATACCATGTTGAATTGATGATATCCAGGCCCTATAACAACCCAGAAACACTAATTGATTAAAAATTGGAATTTAGGGTTTAATGTTCTCAAGTTTGGGCACTTTTGATTCACTGCTAATTAGGTGTTAAAACTTGGTCATTACACTCTCACAACATCTTAGACTTACCAGAAATACTTTGGTGCATATCCTATGGCTAGATTTCATACGCGTAAATTCTGAACTTTAGGGTTTTAGGCTACGCATAAGTATCTCTACGCTTAATTGTTTGAATGAATGTTTGTGCTTAAATCTGTTATAGAATGAATGTGTATGTTAATATTGATGTTTTGATGAACTTATTTCAGATTTGCAAAACGTGAAAATTCAGAATCAAGGTTACTAAGCAATCTACGCATAAGGATCACCTTACGCGTAGAAGGTTATGCGTAAGAGTAATCTTACGCGTAGCGTCTATGCATAAGGTTCTACAATGGGACTACGCGTATCCTGTGAAGGATATGCGTAAACAGTGACCTCTACACATAAGGTCTACTCTTACGAGTATGCCTTACGCGTAAGGTTAATATATGCCTACGCGTAAGCTCTACGCATAAGGTCCCCTGTTCCTACGCGTAATATTTCTTACGCGTAAGTCAGGATCCTACGCATAAGCTTTGAACTACGCGTATACCACTCCTGTTTACGCATAACTTTGCCATATCTACGTCTAAGCCTTGATTAACCTTCGTTATGAATTGTTACGTGTACAAACTTGTAAATAATGAAATCATAACATCACGAAACCAATAATGTCACTAATAAGCTTAAACGTTTGATATGTTGTGAACTATAAGTGATAACATAAACTTTAAAACTTAAAGTTAACTAACTCACGAAACATTTCACGACGTCATTGGACTATTGGACAAACAAGTGACTTAGGACTCGTAACAATCATTAACACTGTACATTCAATAATTAGACAATATAACCTTCTGTTGACTAACATTATGTCTTTCGATGTGTTGGTTCTTTTGGCTAATGTTATTTCAGATCACGACATGGCTGCTCAAATGAATGTGGATGCGCCAGAAGTTCTCACAATTGCTGACATCTTCCCCAATGGCTATCCTAGAAAGATTGGAAAGAACAACCTTAGGGTTGACTTTGAAACCCTCACATGCTCAGAATCTTCTTGTCTCATTGCTGTGGATATTCTAAGGAATCATCCCTACCAGAACATGCTCTCACACTCTGCTACTGTACCGGAAATCTACATTCAGCAATTCTGGAATTCTATGTAGAGGATCACAGGTCAAAGTGCAGTGACAGTGACACTTAATCACAAACAAGTCACCATCACTCATGCAGACTTACGGGCTGTTCTTCTCATTCCTGAAATCGAGCCAACTGACTTCTTTGCTACACCTACTGAAGAGACAGTTCTGCAATTTCTTCTTGACATTGGCTATGATGAAGCTTCGGGGATTATTACTAAGCATTCTCACGTGGAGCTTAAGAACATTCCTCAACCGTGGAGAACCCTCTACATCATCATTACCAAGTCTGTTTCTGGTCGTGACAGTGGTTATGAGCATCCGAAGCTCATGGAACTGCAAATCTTCTGGTCTCTGATCAATAAGAAGGACATCGAAATCGAAGCACTGATATGGGAGGACATGATGCTATTTCACAAGAAGCTTGGCTCAAAGATTCCCTATGTCAGATACACAAAGCTTTTGATTCAAAGAGCACTTGGGCTTAATCCTGATATCCCCATGAGGCTCAATGACCCCGACAATCACGACTTGTTGTCCGAACCTATCCTTTCTATCAGAATCAAGGAATCGACAACTAAGAAGCAGGGTGCCGTGCTGCCTAATCACCTTCTACCTAAAGAACTCAAGAAGCTTGAAAGGTACAAAAGGTATCTAGTAGCAGTAAAAGAAGGCAAAGTTGGTCATCTTGATGAAAAACCCTCAGGAACTCCTACTCGGAGAACCAGAAGAGGAAGTGCTGGAAGTGCAGTAAGTTCTGAAAGTCATAGGAAGCTTCCCAAAAGGAATCCTCCTCGTAAAAGGATTGTTCCCGTAAAGGAAGCTGAACCTATTCCCATACCTGAACCGCAGAGAAAGCTAATTGACGAGGACTCAGAAGGTACTGAATCAGAAGAAGAGATTACTGTTGGGAATTAAGGTAATCTACTGTTTCTGCCGAAGCACAAACTACTGATTCTGCCGAAGCTTCAGTTGAAGAGATTCTGCCGAAGAAGAATTGATGCTGCCGAAGTTATACTTCAGCAGAAGTGATAAAGCAGACAGTGTGTTGCTGCTGAAAGTGGGAACCACGTAGGAGAGATAAGCTCAGTTTAGAGTAAAAGTCAGCGCCGTATGTATAGGTTGGCGCCGTATTATGTAGAGCTTACTCAGAATAAACACGATGATTAACAAAACAATATGATTAGTTGCATGCTTGTCTAGTTGCATGCTTAGTCTAGTGTAGTAGTAGAAGCGTAAATTGTCAACGCTCATTAGGGTTTCTTGCCTATATAAGAAACCATATTAGTTTGTAATAGATAAGCTTTTCTGAAGTTTCTCAAGTCTTGTATTCTATTCGAAACATAGAGTTTCTATAATCAAAGATCCATAGAGGATCAGAAGTGTTCTTAGTTAATATAACTTGTATTCATTTTCCGCTACAATATCAAGTTGTAGAGATCTTCTATTAGTTTGCTTGTGATTACATTGGCAACACTAACGATCTCCGAGTGCTTAAGATCTATCAAGGTCTTTGTTTCTAACAAGTGGTATCAGAGCCTCGGGAAAGTCTCTACGATACTAAGA
>BPTQ01000004.1:180683600-180734479 GCA_019973895.1 Chrysanthemum seticuspe
AGTTGACTTCGAAGCCGTCTTAGTCATCAAACACGAAGCCGTCTTTGTCATCTAATGGAATTAAGGGTTGTTAGGAGGGGATTTGACCTTAAACTGATCCAATTCAAGGTCAAAGGAACTATCTAACGATTACAACAACTCCTAACATTGTAAAAGGAACTCCTAACATGGTATTACAACACACTCGTCACTCACCTGTTCTAGAACTCCTAGTCGTTGACTTGACACTTTGTGGTTTAGAAACGTCGTTGTATACTGTAGCACATGGAGTTTTGTATATTCAAGTTATGATAAGAGTAGTGAAGGTCCACACAATTGAGGACACTCTCCACTTAGTAGCTTTAATTACCTAAACTACAGAGAAATGGTTATCGGTAATGATGACCTCATCGGTGTACAAACTCAAGCTTTTGATACCATGTAACTATTGGTAGACTAAATAACCGTTTAGTCGTTGGTATGATTCACCTCTCACAGGAGTTAACACACCTGGAAGTGATGAGAATAGTATTGAACTTATATGTTTTGAGGTACACGATGTCATATGTTGCTGCAAAGATTTGGTGTTTCACAGTTCAGTTGCTGATCCTCAAGATCTTGTCCACTCACTGCTCACACAACATTATGGTACAATCCTCAAGGAAAATGTTACAATCCTCAACAACATTAGCAATCTATCAAGGAAACTGGAACTTAACCTAGTCAAATTCCAGTTTAGGGGAGGATTGTTGGGAATTAAGGTAATCTACTGTTTCTGCCGAAGCACAAACTACTGATTCTGCCGAAGCTTCAGTTGAAGAGATTCTGCCGAAGAAGAATTGATGCTGCCGAAGTTATACTTCAGCAGAAGTGATAAAGCAGACAGTGTGTTGCTGCTGAAAGTGGGAACCACGTAGGAGAGATAAGCTCAGTTTAGAGTAAAAGTCAGCGCCGTATGTATAGGTTGGCGCCGTATTATGTAGAGCTTACTCAGAATAAACACGATGATTAACAAAACAATATGATTAGTTGCATGCTTGTCTAGTTGCATGCTTAGTCTAGTGTAGTAGTAGAAGCGTAAATTGTCAACGCTCATTAGGGTTTCTTGCCTATATAAGAAACCATATTAGCTTGTAATAGATAAGCTTTTCTGAAGTTTCTCAAGTCTTGTATTCTATTCGAAACATAGAGTTTCTATAATCAAAGATCCATAGAGGATCAGAAGTGTTCTTAGTTAATATAACTTGTATTCATTTTCCGCTACAATATCAAGTTGTAGAGATCTTCTATTAGTTTGCTTGTGATTACATTGGCAACACTAACGATCTCCGAGTGCTTAAGATCTATCAAGGTCTTTGTTTCTAACAATTACGTACTCTGAAACTGCTAAAGATGAAACTACAACGGTATCTAAACCTCCCAGTCCTCTAGCTGACCTAGGAAAAGGAAAGACTCTTGTACTTGTGCCATATGAAGAAAGCTCAGAAAGTGATGAAGAGGAACCAGATAAATCATACAGGAAGAAGTTTAAATTCGTCAGACACCTTCAAAAAGCTGAAGAATTTGCAAAAGACCAAATGGGTGGCCCAGGAGGATCAAGTGGTGCTGCCCACTCTTCACCAGATCCTGATGCGGTTAATCGACCCCCGATAAGGGATCTGGTGCCACCACTCTTGTGCAACAACAAAAGCTTGTGGAGGATACTATCGAATATGAGTTTGAGAAACCTGAAACTGAGAATTCTGAGAAAGATAAAGATGCTGATTATGACAAGCTGCTTCTGGAAAGTCCTACACGTTCACAGAAGGAAACTTCTGAACCGCCCAAGGACCCCGAGTCTCCTCATGTCTCTTCCTCATCAGACTCATCATCTCACTCTTCCCAACCACCATCAAAGAAATCAACCAAATCAACATCCAAATCTGTGAAGAAACCACCTCGATCTTGGATTTCTCATACACATGAAAGAATTGTGAAAGCTGTCAAACAAGTCAGAATGAAAGACATGTTATACAGGAAGCTGAACTTTCTCAATCAACAAATACAATATCTTCATGACGAGAATGACAAGATGCAAGAAGAAAGAAAGTTTATCCAGGAATTCATGAGAAGTCATCGTCAAGAGGAACTGAACGAAATGATCGAAGGTTACACTAACAAGTATCTTCAGGATATCGTTCCTAAAGTCACAAAGGAGATGTTTACCAGACAACTATATCCGAATCTTATGCAGATAGCCAAGCAAACTATAAGATCAACACCTTTAACCGTCACAATCAATCCATCTGATCCTGTAGTTTTCTCGGATAATGAATTGGTGGCCAAGCTTGTCACACAAATGTCTAAACGATCTGGGACATTTACTTCTGATGAAGGAAAGCTGTTTCAAGCATTGCTGGACTACCAACTCAAAGAAGCATGTAGATTCGAAGCAGAAAGGTCTAAACGTCCTAGAGACGATGAAGATAAGGATCAGGATAAGAATGATGAAGTTAAACGTCAGAAGAAGTCTGGTGAATCATCTTTTATGTTACCTCCTCTCCAACGGACTCCTACTCAACAAAGGCCTCCTCCCCGTTCTTCTACTGATAAACCTCAGGATTCTGAGTTACCGCCCGAGACTCAAAAAAACCGGTGATCACTTTGAGTATACGGGTGGTGACGATGAGGAAATCCGTGAGCCCCTACAACAACCCACCTCTCCCAAACAAGTTAAGAAACCAGAATCCTCATCTAGGCCAAAACAAAAGAAGAAGAAGGCGCCAATGACTGACGTCGTATCATGGCTAGATGAAGATACAACACAGGAGTTTGAATGGTTTTCTACACTTGTCAATTCCACTCCCTACCCTAAAGAAGGTCAAGATCTGGTAGACGGTAATACTTTGGAGCATGCTAAGATTATGCAAGAAAAGTTCCATGTGAAGAAGATGACGAAATCCGAGTTGAGGCGAATCAAGAATGAAGCTTTTCAACTGTGGAAAGCTAGCTCAGAAAGTGCCATCGAGGTCGAATATCACCTTAAAAACATTGATTGAGCTATGTCTAACAACATGGATTGGCTCAACCCAGAAGCAAACATCGACTTCACCAAACGGGACAACCCTCCATATTACACCGACTGGTCTAAACCTCTACCAACAATTGGCCAACCAGATGAACCTAGGATCCCATTCAGATATTTTTTCAACAAAGACTTGGAATTTCTTCTACACGGTGGCGATGGATCAAGGAAATACGCTACATCTTTGACACTTCCATTCCCAGCAGCCATATACTCAAACTGCATAGCTATCGAGGAAAGAGCTAATCACATGTTCTCCAACAACGTGGAAGCATACGATCGAGATGCAATGTACGGGATTCATCATTGGCCGGAACGCTGAAGAATCTACTACCGCAGCTGCCAGGTTCAGAAGTCTCAACATGCAGTGTTCAGTACTAAGGATATCGTTGCCATCAAACACGTTGATCTGTCGACCAAATGGGACTACACCTTTCTCAAGAAGATTGTGGTCAAAAGGCAAGATGAACGGGATTATCCATTCTCTGAAGCTGACTTTGAGAATTTGTCTCTCAACGACATTGAAGACATGTACCTTGCCAAAGTACAGGGTCGCATGAGGCAATTTTCAACTGAAGTACAACGTGAATTCATCAAGTCACTGCTCATCTTCATCAGAAGCATAGTCATCAAAGAACGTGTAGAAGATCTCCAGCTGGCTGTTGAATCTTATCAGACCCGTGTCAACTTCACTCCACCTCAATTTGATCTTCCCGACATCAACCAGCTCTCACAATATACACTCATCAGCAAACCATTCGGAGTCGTTTACCGCAGTAAACTTCAACGAAATTGCTTAATGACGTGTAGTGACCTTCACAAGTTTAGAGATCACACTTTGAAGATGGTTAGGGACGGATTGGCTTATAGGTTGAAGGATATACGACAAAAGATTGGGTCTCCTAAGCGATGGAATTCTCAGGATCGAAGGGATGTGAGGAAAATCATCAAGATGATGGATGAAAGGTTGTATAGAAGGGATCAGTTCAGAAGATTGGAAAGCTATGTTGGTGGTCGACCCAGGATTAACATCACCGGCTTTCAACACCCGATTCACACTCCTGGCGACATCTCTGGACTTCCTGGTACCCCTTGATTTGCTTCTTTCATTATAAACTTGGATGTGTGATTATATATGTCTATGGCTTGTGCACACATAACAGTGTACAACCCGTAATTGTCAAGAAAGGACCCTGTGGTACGCTTCAGTGCCACAATCCTTATAAAAGGAGCGAAAGCTTCTTACTTTTGAGTAAAACCTATCAAACTTTCATTTTTAAGGTTTTGCTCAAAAGGACAAGTACTTCCCCGTATCATTTTCAAAACCTCAACCGTTTTTATCACTTGTTGAGGGGAAGTACTTGAGTTAAAACTTTGTTCACAAATTGTTCATAGTGGTCATCTTCCCGCAACACTCGAAATGGACATATTTATTCTCAACCTTTCAAAAATAACATTTTATATGCCATTTTTGAGGGGGAGAAAATTATGTGATAAGAAATATGTTGTGTAAATGCAAATGAATCTTTGTGTAATAGACTTAACCAACGAATTGACGTTACTAAACTGTTAGTAACTCGAAAAGACTTGTCCTGGACGGGTAATAATTTCAAGCTAGTTCGCTAGTAATGTAAACGTGTCTCGCAAAGGACTTGTCCGAGTAGAATGTACCATTCGAGAAACTCTTGGTAGACATGAACTCTGACGGGTTTGACAACCTTTCGAGGTTTGTTTACACCTTCAAGGTAGTTATTAGAGCTAGTTGTCACCTAAAAGCTGACAATGCAACTCTTTAACTATGCAATGTAACCGTGTCTCGCGGGGGATTGTCTATCTTGAGTGGATCAATTCAAAAAGTGAGCGCTCTTTCCTCACTGTGCAAATAACCGTTAAAACTCTTAAGCACATGTGGAGGGGGAGTATTTATGCAAAATCCTATCTCAACAGTGGTTCAAAATGTTTTTCATTCACAAACACTATGAGAGATTTTTCAAGTAAATGGTTTTATAGCAACATAGGTTAGTCATGGAGTGATAAGGTGACTAAGGTTAGGAATAACCGTCCTATGATCCGCCAGAGCCGGAGGGATCTACCCAAGGACATCACAAATAGTTAGTACTTAGAAGTCCTTAGGTATGATTATAAAAAGGAGAAAATGAGAATCGGAGAAAGAAGGAGTTGAAGAATTAAAAAAAAAAAAGAAATGCAAAGAAAAGGGTGAAAAGAAATAGCCCTCCTAATTATTCAACTTAGGGCAGACACCGGGTTTAATTCATATGCTACTGGTAGTCACTTAGTGACGCCGGTATTGAAGATTAAAAGTCATCATGGACCCAGTGACGCATGCACTAAACCTTCTTAGCCACTCAAGTTTCTCTCAACAGAAGCTTGTTTCATTCTCACAGGGAACCCTACGTAAACTATTGGCTTTCTCTTAGAGATCGCTGGTATTGAAGAAGGAGACCCTCTCCTTAGTCTCCGCTCAGGAAAACCAAAACGCACTATTGAGTCTAGGGCCACGGGATTCATCAAAAGATCTCTTAGGAACACTTGACATTTCATCACTTGTTGATCACCAAATAAGATCATCAGTGGTTCATATCGAGTCCTTCACAGATCTTAGCAATCTGTCGAGAACATTTATGAGAGGTTCACAACTGTGATCCTCAGTGATTGAATGGAAACTCCTGCCAGGGTCAACATCAAACAGCCCTGACAGCAGGTCACTTCGGTAACTCCCCGTGGATTACGCTTAGTGTGTCTCAAACGGTCTACAGTCGTGAGGTGACACTTCGGTGTACCTCAGCGACTCATCTGAACTGTAGATGTACTTCGGTACGTCGCGTTATCTCACTTGTGGGACTCCAGTTCAGGAACGGCCTTTTGAAGAATTAGAGTTGTGTTTTCACACTATGCTGTTAACATTCTCGAAGTTCAAACTTGTAAGTGCCGGAATCCGCTTATTACTAACCGTTTGAAATGTTTTCTTCTTATGGAAGCTCCGGAGCGGGATGATCGTGCTGATTCTTCTCATGCTCACGCCAACATCATCACTAATGGAAGTTCTATCGAAAAGAAACACAACAGTCAGAATGATTCTTCGTCAAATCAAAGAATCTACAAAGTTAAAAGACTTAAAGAACTTTATCAGTACTGAATTCCAACGTCAAAGAGCGTGTGAGCATGTTGAAGAATGACGTGGAGACACTGTAGCAGCGAAGCAGACCTGAGGCAGACTTGATGCAGACAACAACATACTATCACTTTCATCACAAAGAACAATGATCAAAGAACAAAGTTAAAGATGACGTCAAAGCATAACCGTTCAAAGAAGACAATTTCTCTACACTGGGGAGATTGTTCGAATCAAGGCAATTCTTCTCACAAGAAAGAAGAATGTCAGAAGTCGTCAGAGCTACTATTACATCAACGCCTTCACCGTTCATCACCAACACTTGAGGGGGAGATTGTTGGAATCACTCCTAAACTATAATTCAAGTGTTAGTTATTCTTATGTAATAGGTAGCTTATTATGGCCTTTATGTTTGTTATTAGCCTTAAGCTTATGTAGAAGGCCCATGAGCTTAACAAGCCCATTAAAGAAAGGATGGAAACTAGGAGTGTTGCCCTAGCTTTCCTCCTATAAATACCTTATGTAAACCCTCACTTGAGGGTTGGTTGTTCAAGTTATTCTCTTTCACTCACATCTACGCATAACCGTTCCTTATTATCGTGTGTGTGTGTTTGGATCTTGTTCAATCGCCTTATCTCTTTCTATATTACTTGTGTTTGTAAAACTAGTGACCTAACAGGTGATAGTGATAGTATGTTGTGGTTATCTACATCAGGTCTGCTTCATTTCTCCAGTTTCTCCACGTCTTTCTCTAACATGCTCTTTAACGTTGAATTTCAATACTGATGTAGTTCCCTTAGTCTTTAAACTTTGTAGATTCTTTCACTTTGACGAAGAATCATTCTGACTTTGTGTTTCCTTTTGAAAGAACTTCAATTAGTGTTATTGTTGGTATGAGCATGTGAAGAATCTGCACGATCTTTTCCTCCTGCGAGCATCCATAAGAAGAAAACATAAAACATGGGCTAGAAATAATCCAGCGCTTACAAATTTGAACTTCGAGTGTGTTAACAACATAGTGTGAAAACACGTCTCTAATTCTCACAAAGGCTATTCCTGAACTGGAGTCCCACAAGTGAGATAACGCGATGTACCGAAGTACACCTGCAGTTCAGGTGAATCTCTGAGGTACACTAAAGCATCACCCCACGACTGTAGACCGTTTGAGATACACTAAGCGTAACCCACAAGGAGTTACCTAAGTGACCTGCTGTCAGGGCTGTTTGATGTTGACTCTGGCATGAGTTTCCATTCAATCACTGAGGATCACATGTGTGAACCTCTCATAAATGTTCTTGACAGATTGCTAGGATTTGTGTAGGACTTGATAATGTATCACTTGCGTCCTTAATGTTAAACGACAATTGATAAAATGTCAAGTGTACATAAGAGATCTTTTGATGAATCTCGTAGCTTTAGACTCAATAGTGCGCTTTGGTTTTCATGAGCGGAGACTAGGGAGAGGGTCTCCTTCTTTAATACCAGCAATCTCTAAGAGAAAGCCGATAGTTTACGTAGGGTTCCTTGTGAGAATGAAAAAAGCTTGTGTTGAGAGAAACTTGAGTGGCCAAAAAGGTTTAGTGCATGCGTCACTGGGTCCATGACGACTTTATTCTTCAATACCGGTGTCATCAAGTGACAACCAGTAGCATATGAATTGAACCCAGTGTCTGCCCTAAGTTGAATAATCTGGAGGGCTATTTCTTTTCAACCTTTTCTTTACTTTTCTTTTTAATTCTTCAACTAATTCTTTCTCCGATTCTCATTTTCTCATTTTTATAATCATACCTAAGGACTTCTAATTCTAACTATTGGTGGTGTCCTTGGGTAGATCCCTCCGGCTCTGGCGGATCATAGGACGGTTATTCCTAACCTTAGTCACCTTATAACTCCATGACTAACCTATGTTGCCGTAAACTATTTCCATGAAAATCTCTCAAAGTGGTTATGAATAAAAGCATTTAGTACCACTGTGAGAGTTTTGTATTTTGCAGAAATACTCCCCCTCCACAGGTGCTTAAGTATTTTGACAGAAATTTGCATGGTGAGAGAAGAACGCGCACTTTTGAATTGATCAACTCAAGATAGACAATTCCCCGCGAGACATGTTTACGTTGCATAGTTAAGAGTTACATTTTCAGCTTTTAGGTGACAACTGGCTCTAATAACTACCTTGAAGGTGTGGACAAACCTCGAAAGGTAATCAAGCCCGTCAAAGTTCATGTCTACCACGAGTTTCTCGAATGGTATATTCTACTAGGACA
This sequence comes from Chrysanthemum seticuspe, assembly GCA_019973895.1. NCBI lineage: Eukaryota > Viridiplantae > Streptophyta > Magnoliopsida > Asterales > Asteraceae > Chrysanthemum > Chrysanthemum seticuspe. The sequence continues at coordinate 180,692,041 of BPTQ01000004.1, forward strand.
AGTCCTTTGCGAGACACGTTTACATCACTAGCGAACTAGCTTGAAATTATTACCCGTCCCGGACAAGTCTTTTCGAGTTACTAACATTTAATATCTCGTCAATTCATTGGTTAAGTCTTTAGCACAACGATTCATTAGCAATTCATAACATAATTCTTATCACATAATTTTTCTCCCCCTCAAAAATGGCATATAAATGTTATTTTTGACGAAATTTTGATATCGAATATGTCCATTTCAAGTTTTGTGGGAAGATTACCACGAAGAACAATTTTGTGAACAAAGTTTTTAAGCAAATACTCCCCCTCAACAAGTGATATTAACTTTTGAGGTTTTGAAAAAAAACATAAGGGGAAGTACTTGTTCTTTTGAGCAAAACTTTGAAAAATGAAATTTTTGATAAGTTTTACTCAAAAGTAAGAAGCTTTCGCTCCTTTTATAGGATTGTGGCACTGATGCATACCACAGGGTCCTTTCATTACAAGAACGGGTTATACACTGTTATTTGTGCACAAACCATATTCAGATATAATTCACACATCCAAATAATGATAAAGAAACAAATCTAGGGGTACCAGGAGTATTAGGTAGTCCAGCAATAACTCTAGGAATGCGTTCTGGACGTTGGTAGCCTGTGAGAGATATGCTTGGACGACCACCTACGAAACTCTCCAACGTTCTTATCTGATCCCATCTGAACAACCTTTCATCAATCCTAGTGATGATCTTCTTCACATCCCTCCTATCCCTCGAATTCCATCTCTTCGGTGACCCTATGTCGTCATGGATCTCCTTTAACCTGTATGCTAACCCATCCCGAACCTTCTTTAATGTGTGATCCCCAAACTTATGAAGCTCTTTGCACGCCATGAAGCAATTGTGGTGTAGTTCTCTACGGTAGACTACCCCAAATGGTTTCCTGATAAGGGTGTACTGAGCAACTTGGTTTATGTCGGGAAGGTCTAGCTGTGGTTTTGTAAGATTAACCCGCTTCTGGTATGATTCCACGGCAAGTTGAATATCTTCTACACGTTCTTGGATCACGATGCTTCTTATGAATATTAGAAATGACTTGATGTACTCGCGTTGGATATTTGTAGAGAATTGTCGCATTCGTCCTTGTACCTTGGCAAGATACATGTCTTCAGTGTCATTGAGCGACAATCTCGGGAAATCTGCTTCTGTAAAGTCATATTCCTGTTCGTCTTGTCGTTTGACCAAAATTTTCTTAAGGAATGTGTAGTCCCACTTCGACGACAGGGTAACATGCATAATTGCAACGATCCGTTTGTCACTGAACACTTCCTTTTTTGACTTAATAACCTGCAAGCTTTTTTAGTAGATTCTTCTTCGTTCAAGCCAATGATGAATCCCATACAGTGCATCGAGGTCATACCTTTCCACTTTGTCAGCAAACATGTGTGTGGCTTCTTCCTCGATGGCTATATTGTTAGAGTAGATTGTTGTCGGGAAAGGGAGGGTGAGTGATGTAGCATATTTCTTGGAAACATCGCTACCATGTAGAAGGAATTCCAAGTCATTGTTGAAGAATTAACGATAGGGAATCTTGGGTTGATCTGGTCAGCCAATGGTAGGTAGTGGTTTGGTCCAATCTGTGTAATATGGAGCTTTGTCTTATCTAGTAAAGTCGATGTTAGCTTCAGGGTTGAGCCAATCGATGTTGTTGGACATGGCTCGTGCTATGTTGTCGAGATGATATTTGACTTCAATGGCACTGTCAGAGCTGTCCTTAAGCAATTGAAAAGCGCCGTTCTTGATTCGCCTCAACTCTGCTTTTGTCATTGTAATATAAAGGATTTCACAAACACATCAAACCATATCCATATGAAGCGTATACAAATTTTTAGAGAGAGAAAGTTCTAGAGAGGGAAAGGGAAGAGAGTTGGGAACTATGTGAAACAAAGAAAAATGGTATTGAAGCTCCAACCCTCTACCTTGGGAGGTAGAGGGTATTTATAGTGTCTTAAAATAAACACCATTTACAGGTTGTGGATCAGGCATACAGTGGGTAAAGACCCGTCCGTCCTCCACGGTGTTACTTAACTAACTACTTATTAACATAACTTGACAACGACTACGAGCTTTCTAACGAATACATATACTTGAGGTGACCGACTCTTTAACGACTGGATTTTATAAATCCTAACAATCTCCCCCTAAGGGAGGTCACCTCAAATTACACAAAATACAAACAGATATTATATAAAGATTGTTCTTAGATTCTTGTTTAAGTTCATTGCTCTGTAGCTCGTAGTCTTTGATTCTTCATGTTTTGCATGTTTGGATAATCCAAGTGGAGGTCTTTAACTGATCCACGTGATGATGATTTTTGACCCAGCTTTGAGATCATCAGCTTGCATAAATCTCTGAATCATCCTTTGTAGTATTAACATTATGTGATGTTGTGACAGTGGACCGACATGCTCACATTCTGGATCATGATTTATTTCATCAGAGTAGCGGAAGCTTTAGTTGATTAATGATATTTGCAGCAGCGTAGCAGAAGCATGGAGTGAGAATATCAGAGTCATTGATGCACTAATTATGATTTCTTTTGAAATGAATGTGATGTGTGAGCATGCGGCTATGGATTGACCTCTCTATTCTGATCAGCTGCAAACGTTGGGTGTACCTGCATACAACAGTTAGCAATAAAGCGCACGCAAGTTTCTTTGATCACTTTCGTTGAATTGAGGTACACGGCCCATGGTTCCCCGTTGATCAGTACAAGTACTGCCTGTGATCAGGTATAATTCCGAAGAATCTCCTTGACAGGGTTTCGCAGCTGCTCTAGCCGTTCTCAAACCAGAACGTCTCAAAGAAGACAACACGGAGTGAGTGAACCAGCGAATTTGAGATTCACTGATTGATGAAAAGAGATTTGAAAAACAATCGTGTACTGCTCAAAATAAATTGTTTTTACAATACAACGAAGGTTTTAAGGAAAATCAATTATCAATCATAAACACCTTTTATTATGAAATATTAATACACAGCCGATGTGCTAGAGAAAAGAGTTTTAAGCACAACGACCGATGTTTAGGCAATACCACAAGGATAATGCGTAGGACTCTTAAAATATATTCTCTCTTTCCACATTGTGTGAAACAGAGAGTCTTCATTGATCGTGTCCTTAATGAGATTTATTGATGATCTCGTGGCTCTAGACTCAATTGTGCACATTTGGTTCCTATGCCGGAGACTAGGGAGAGGTCTCCTTCTTCAATATCAACCATCTCTAAGAGAAAGTCGATAGATAATGTAGGTTCCCCTGTTAGAATGAAACAAGTCCTTTTAAGAGGAACTTGAGTAGCTTGGGAAGATGTAGTGCAGTGTGTCACTGGGTCCATGACGTCTTGTCTTCAATACTGGTGTTACCTAGGTAACAGCCAGTAGCATATGAATTGAACCCGATTTCTGCCCTAAGGTTGAAAACAATGGAGGGCTATTTCTTTTCACCCTTTTCGTATTTATTTCTTTTTCATTCTTCAAACCCTTCAGTGCTTACCAAGACTTCATTACTAGAACCTTGTTGGATTTATTCCAGTTCTAGCTCTATCTCAATCTGCACTCTTCCCATATCTCACTTTTTCTCCTTTTTTTTCATCATACCTAAGAACTCTACACTATCAAGTGGATTGTCCCTGGGTAGATCCCTCCGGCTCTGGCGGGATCGTGGGAACGAATACCTAACCTAACCTTCCTTATATCACCATACATAAAGTAAATTTGGTCAGTCTTTTTGGTATTGTTCATCAGCCATTGGAAGCAATTGAAAACCATTTGAAAATCAATCCAGATACTTGTGATATATTATCAAAGCATTTTGTACCTGAATTGTTTTTTGATATTTTAGAAAACGGCTCCCCCTCAACATGTGCATCGACATTAGTTTGAAAATAGTTTGACACATGGAGGCAAGAGGAAGAATTCACTTCTTTGATAAATTATTTTCTAAAAATATCAACATTACTTTCCCGATCAAAATCAGTGTTTCACATACAGTTGAAGATATTTTCGGGAAAGAATGTGGTTTTGAAAAATTTTCTCCCCCTCAATATGTGCATCTGATTTTGAAATTGTTTAGCACATATTAGGGAAAACCTGCACTTAGAGACAAATCAATCACGTTTCAATCCATTTTGGTTTGATATAAATGCTCCCCCTTAACATGTGCATGGAAAATTTGAAATCGTTTGGCACATGCAGGGAGGAGAGCTTGTTAATCACGTATAAAACCATTTATCGAATTATCAGTTTAAATCCAATTTAAATCACAAATTCTCCCCCGATCACAATTTTCAAATCCTTTGAGAGTTGTGATCTCTATTGATTTAAATTAAATTTTGAGAGCTTTTGAGGAGAATAGTGACTTGCTTTTGAAAGACATTTTAACTGATAAGGATCGGATTTTGAGACTTTAAACTCCATTGACCAATCATGCATGAATATATTTTGAAAACATAACATTATCCAAGGTCTTGAATTAATTGTATAAAACATTGTTCTTTTTGATTTTCCAAAAGTAGACCTTGCTCTTTTACATGCTAATTGTTTGAAAAATAACTTTTTTGATTGAATTGAAATCATTCTCCCCCTCAATCAATGACATGAGTTGTTGATTGAGTGTTAGAGAGTTTGACAATGATAAGCCCGGATGATTTTCAAAAATAGAGTCCGAGGTATTTTCAAAGCAATTTTGTTTTCATTAGATGACAAATATTTTTCAGAAGAATCATTAGACGGAAAAATATTTGGAAAGAAAACATTTGTCTTTTTGGTGACAAACATTTGTTTTATGAAACAGAGCATGAGATTTGAAAAATAAGATTAAGCATGGCACTGTTCTTTCCTTTTAAAACGGGTAACTGCCTGAAATGACAATAAACCACTATTTTTCTCCGTCTCATTTTTTTTAAGCAATTTATGTACATTCGAAGAACATCTAAAAACCCGTGACATTCTTTGAAAGTCAACACAAAGTCCGTAGATCATATCAAATTAAAAAACATGACAAAGTAACAATATATATATATATATATATATATATATATATATATATATATATATATATATATATATATATATATATATTTTTTTTTCTTTTTTGATTTTTTCAAGATTTTCTAATTTTTATGGATTTTGAAAATTTTATATTTTTCTATTTTCTTTTGTGGGTTTTGAAATTTTGTATTTTTCTTTTTGAAAAAAATATATACAAGAGATAGATGAAGAAAACCATTTACTACTCGTCTTCCTCTTGAAGGCGTTTGAGTGTTTTCGGTTGAAGACTCTTTAGACCAAGTTGTGGAAGGATAAACTCAAAACGTTCTCTAGGAAGAGCTTTGGTGAAGATGTCTGCTAACTGGTATTCAGACCTCACAAAATAGAGTTCTACCACACCTTTTTCCACTTGTTCCTGAATGAAATGATGTCGAATGTCGATGTGCTTTGCTCTTGAATGTTGAACGTTGTTGCAAGAGAGAGCAATGTCACTTTTGTTATCACAATACAGAGGGATTTTGTTGAATTCAAAGCCATAGTAAGATAATTGGGATCTCATCCATAGGATTTGAGCACAACAAGATGACATGGCTATGTATTCAGCCTTTGTAGATGATATAGAAGTACTCATTTGTTTCTTTGAAGACCAGCTCACAAGCTTATCACCCAAAAACTGAGCACCTCCAGACGTACTTTGACGTGTATCTTGACATCCTGCATGGTCAGCATCTGCATAGGCTGTTAGTGACATACTAGTGTCCTTCGGGTACCAAAGACCCATGTTGATGGTTCCTTGGAGATACCGAAAGACCCGTTTAACCGCTTCAAAGTGCTTTTTGGTAGGCTTAGCCTGGTATCCAGCACACATGCATACAGCGAACAGAATATCAGGTCTACTGGCTGTGAGGTACATCAGGGATCCAATCATACTTCGATATTTCGTTTGATCTTCCATGATCCCTGAGTGGTCCTCATCCAGTTTGGTACGCTCCACCATGGGAGTGTCAATGGTGTCACAAGTGTCAAATCCAAATTTCTTTAAAATTTCATTAGCATATTTGGGTTGATTGATAAAAATGCCTCCGGGACTTTGTGAAATTTGTAATCCCATGAAAAATGACATTTGTCCCATCATTGACATTTGAAATTTGGAGCCCATCTCCTTAGAAAAGCGGTCACAATCATTGGGGTCAGTCGAGGCAAAAATAATATCATCAACATAGATTTGAACGTGAATTAAATGTTTGCCTGACTTTCTGGTGAACAATGTCGGATCAACTGCTCCTTTGCTGAATCCAGTAGATAGAAGAAACTTTGATAGCGTATCATACCATGCCTTTGGAGCTTGCTTTAAACCGTAAAGAGCTTTCTTCAAGCGGTAGATATGAGTAGAATGCTCTGGATTAACAAAACCTTCCGGTTGGCTGACGTATACGACTTCTTTAAGATCTCCATTAAGAAAAGCCTTCTTTACATCCAGCTGATAGACTATCATATTCTTACTTGCCGCATTAGCCAGGAAGATTCTGATTGCCTCGATACGTACAATCGGAGCAAATGATTCTTCAAATTCAATACCCTCCTCTTGACGGTATCCTTTTGCAACCAATCTAGCCTTGTTCTTTAATACATCACCATGCTCATCAAGTTTTACTTTGAAGATCCACTTTAGAGCAATGATCATAGCACAGTCAGGAGCAGGTACTAATTCCCATACATCTAGTCGATCAAACTCATGAATTTCTTCTTGCATGGCATTGAACCAGCTGTCTTCATTCATTGCAGTTTTAACGTCTTTTGGTTCGACCTTGGACAGTACAGAGTTGAATAAGCACCATAAGGCATCAGTTGCAAGTTGTTTACGTGCGGATACTGGACGAGAGGGATTTCCAATGATGTTGTCCAATGGATGATCATGTGTCCATTTTCTAAGGTGTTCGTGTGGTTGTTTTTGAGGAACTGAAGTAGCAGAGTCATTTTCTTCTGATGAAGATGGTTCTGATGATGGTTCAGGAGCCAATATGTTCTCAAATGGAGCATCTTCGGGAGTAGTAAAGAGGTTATCTCCGTCATAGGTGCCAGAAACAATTCCATGATGTACACTTGATGATTGATGAATTGAAGATGATACCGAGTGATCAGCAGCAGGTGCTTCTTGACTCAATCACATAGAAACTGAAGGGTTATCTACGTTGACAGGGATATGAGCAGCCTCTGTTAATGGATTTGACAGATCATTAGCAATTGGCTCATAGTGTTCATCAAACATTGGATCAAATAATTTCTTCAAATCATCTTCTGAAGGTGGTACATATGGAGTTGCTGGTGAGGGATTGTACTCAAGAGTAGAACTGATGGGACTACTTGATGAAGGTTGTGATGCGGGTCCAGAACTGGGTTGTCCTGGAGCCATTTGACCGGTCAGCTCATCGAACGTAACGTGAATTGTTTCCATGATATTTCGGGTTCTTTTGTTGTAGATTCGGTATCCTTTTCTGCTTGGTGCATATCCTATAAATACTCCAATGTCCGCTTTAGCTTTAAGTTTGCCTAAGTCTTGACCCTCATTAGTTGGATAACACAATGCACCAAACACATGAAGGAATGAAAGATTAGGTTTTCGATTGTGGACAAGTTCATATGGAGTTTTTCCATGAGATGTGTGAATTAGGGATCGATTTTGAGTGTAGCATGCAGTTGCAATGGCTTCAGCCCAGAGAAACATTGGAACCTTTGAGTAAATCAGCATTGTTCTTGCGGCTTCTACAAGAGTTCGATTTCGTCTTTCAACTACACCGTTCTGTTGAGGAGTTCGTGGAACACTTCTTTGATGATTGATTCCAACACTTTCATAAAACTCACTAAGTTCTTTATTAGCAAACTCAGTTCCATTATCTGTTCGGATGATTCTGACAGTTTTGTTAAGTCGAACCTGCAGCTGTTTGATAAGTTTAATGATGATATATGGATTTTCATCCTTTGTCTTTAAGAACTTAACCCAAGTAAACCGAGAGTAATCATCAACCACAACTAACACATATTTCTTCCCGAAAATATTATGCACTCTCATGGGTCCACATAAATCCATGTGAATGGCATGAAGAACTTCCATAACTGAGTTTGTAGGTTTGGGTTTGTGGGCATACTTCTTGCTTTTTCCTAATTGGCATGCTGAACAAAGATGATCCTTTTCATACTTTAGTCTAGTTAAGCCTATTACTAAGTCCTTTCTGGAAAGATCATTTATGGTGCCGAAGTTCAAGTGATTGAGACGACGATGCCATAACCATGACTTTGTTTTCGAGGCCTTTGACAACAAGCAGATTGGAGAAGACTTCATCATGTCTTCGATAGAGATGGTGTATAGATTTGAACCCCGTGTTCCTCTTAAAAGTTCTACACCATCAAGTTCTCTAACAAAACAAGTATGTTTTCTAAAAGCCACCTCTAGATCGGAATCACAGAATTAACCAACAGAAAATAGCACCGAAATGATCGTTCCCGAATCTAACAGTCCCGATGAATTTACTCACGAAGTTCATGAGCCGCGACCGGTCTCCGGTCATATGCTTGGAACAGCCGGAGTCCAGGTACCACAGAACGATTTGAACAATCTGCAGTTGAACATAGACAAGAATGGATAACTGGATAATTGGGATCCCCATGCAAGAATGGGTTCCATTTGGTTAGTAACAATGATTGGAACATCCACATTGGAAGTAGAAACAATGAAATCATTAGGGGTAGACGTTGAGCTAGTCTGTGCATTAGACCTATTCAAAGTATGTTCACTTCTTAAAGGAATAGTTCTACCAGTAGGCATCCATTTCCTAACGGGCATTGGTCTAGATAATTTAGGGCACAACTCATTAAGATTGAATTTACGGCCAGTAGGTATCCATTGATAACCTACATTACTAAATTTTCTTCCTGTGGGTTTCCAACGTTTTCTAACCTTCTTCCACCATTGCTTTCTAGCCTTTTTAACCTGTTTGATAGCATTAACATTCTTAACTGGGTATTTAACCCCATTACTCACATCATTCACAACACATTCATGATTAACACCAGAAATCAAACATTCATTACATGTTTTGCAAGTAGTAGTAGAATTCGAATTAATTACAGTACGCTTAAAGCTAATACTAGAATCAACACGATTCGTTTTATTCAATTCCAACTTAAGGTTCCTAGGTTGGTCTTCTACTTTCCTCCATTGATTACACTTAGCTTGCGAGGTCCTATCTTGCTCTGTATTGCCTTGAGGCTTTGACTTGCTCGCTTTTGTGTCACTTTTTACTCCTGTAGAGGGAATGGGAACATTAGTTGGTTTTGCTACCTTTTTCATTTTAGGTTTAGAAGTGCTGGGATCTGAACTACTTGAAGGCACATTGAAGCGTACATGCTTAACTTTAGGCACTGAGTGAGAAAGATTGGCATTCTTAAAATCAGGCATAGAACAAGGCACAACTATTTTATCCTTCTTACCATCGGATTTAGGGAATGTTTCTCTTAAGCATTCTAACAGCTTTTGAGATCGTTTGGCCTGAATGCAAGCGAACCTAATTTCACTATCAAGGGGCTTATTAATGAAATCCTCCTTTACAATTTCACGGAGACATTCTAGACTATCCTTAAGATGAACGAAATAGTTATGGAATGCCAATTCGTTATTTCTAAGATGAGGAGGAATGTATTTAACAGTCACAGTATATTTAGAATCTGCAGATGACTTTGATGCAACATTCTCATTAAAGACAAGTGGCTTTTTCCCTTTTTTCTGTTTCTTCAGATTCTCAATTTCTTTTTGTAAAGAAGTTATTTTTTCGTTGTTTTTGTCACGAGTGACTTTCATTGAATCATATAACTCTTTAAAGTGTTGTTTAACCTTTTCATTTTCTTCTAGAAAACTCTCATTTTCCTTTTGTAAAACATTAACAAGGTTTTGAAGATGATAAGTTTGAGAAGATCGAGAATCTAAAGGAGGAGGCATTTGGGAGCCAGTCACATTGTTCTTTTCACCCTTTAATTGTGAAAGTTGGGCTTTCAACTTTCTGATCGTGTTACAGTGAGCTTGAATCTGTTTATCACGTTTGTTTATTTCAAAAACTGAATCAAATTCAGTAGCATCTGAGGATGTCTTGATATTTGAGGTTTTAACATTTTCTTTGAGATGTTGATATTTTAATTGCAAAGCAAAATGTTCAACTTCCAATTTAGAAAAATGTTTGACCAAGTTATCATGATCATCCTATTCAATTTTATCATGCATTTTTTAATTTGATGTTTCAAGCTCAATGACACGATCATGGGAAACTTTCAAAGCAACAGATAATTCATGAAATTGAGAAGCAGTAATAGAGTGCTTAGTAACAGTATAAAACACATCTTGAGCCACACAACTCAATACTAAGTTCTCATTTAAGATATGCAGATTTTTCCTTTCAATTTCATTATATTTGTGTTCCCGTTCATAGTCATTGACCTCAACAATCATTGCATCAAATTCCTTTTCCATTTCTTTAATATCCGAGTTTATTCCTTTTTGAAGACTTTCAATTGACCTTTTAATTGTTTAAAGAAAGGCATGACCTCAATTAAATAGCATTCTTTAGTTTGCTCAAAACCCCTTTCCATTTTAGTTATCCTAGTAGGTGTGATCCTTTTCTTACATGTCTTCTCAAAATCAACAAATAGTTGATAAACAACATATAGGCTTATTAAGGTCTTGCTCTTAGTGGGAATAGATCTAGGAACTAAATGCATGGGTGTATTCGGAGGATACACAGTTGCTGGAGGCATTTTCCTAAGGGGAGTGTTCGTTTTAACAAGTGCATTAGCCTTTTGCATATCTATGTCCTTTTTCCAAAAAACTTGTTATGGGGTTAATAGAGTTTGAGGCTTAAATCTATTCAGGGAAATCCAATTTTCTTTAGTGTAATCATGGGGTTTGAACGTTATGTTTTGCTTTTTACACTCAGGATCTTTTAGCTTCATATTCAGTTTTTCCCCAGTGACTTCATCTAATTACCTATCTTCCTCAGTGCACTCAGCGCAACTAGGATTTTACCTAGGCTTAAGGATTTCCTTACCATCATATATTACCTTCTGAGCATCTCTAGCCGCTTTACCATATTCAGGATTGGGTTCCTTTACGAGGGGAATGCTATGCTTATTGCTGAGAACTCTATGCTTAGTTATCATGTGAGCTGTCTGAATGGTATTCCCTTGTACGTACAACTTATTTTCAAGCTTGTTTTTCAAAGTTTTTAGATTGGAAAATTCATTCAAAAGTTTTGATTCCTTAGCATTAAATTCTTGTTTAAGCACTTTAACATTGTCTTGGAGTTCTTGTTTTTGCTTAACAGTTTTAGAAAGCTTTTCTTGTAAGGAGTTTAACTCTTGTTTTAACACTTCTTCTCTAAAATTACTTTTTCTAATAATTGTACGCATTTGGTCATCCATTTCCTGCTCACGGGTGGTTAACTCAAACTTAGCACGTTGTTCATAAATTGTAACTTGTTCTTTATACGTATTCAGTTCAGAGATAACAGAATCATCAGGGGCACATGGAGTGTATTCATAAAAAACAAAGTCATCATTGACTGCAGAGGATTCATCACTTGGTACAATCTCACTTTCACTTTGTATCACATATTGATCATATGGGACAGTGTTACTATTACCCACATTATCCATACCTGATTCATTAGTTACATGTGATTGTACTTTGTTATGCATCTCTTGCTCATCAACTTCATCGTATAGTTTTAATACCTCAGAGATGATAGATTCTTTGGAAGGACCAGCCTGCTGTGGTGATGAAACCTTTGGAGAGACTATTGGTGAAATGCTAGCCATGAAGATGGTTTGGGCAGTTGGTTCATCATCAACATCTGAGTCATATGCATCACAATCAGCTACCTGAAATGCATTAGGATGATTCTGACCCATTTCTTGCACTGGCTGTTCATCCACATCAGCATTATAGGTCTTGGCATTTCCCTCAGCAATAAACAGCAATTCCTCTTCATCCAAAACAGCTCCATTATCCTGAGCTTGTACCAGCAACATCTTCTCCCTAAAACACTCAGCATTTTGTGGGCGTTTTGGAGACGTGCAGTTCCTCGCAATATGTCCTTCACCACCATAGTTGTAGCACTTGATTCGCTTACCCTGTCCTTGATTTACATTCCTTCCACGGTTCTGATTAGCTGCATATCCTCCACCTGCTCCTATATTTCCAACACCTGCTCCAGCCATCCCTTGTTCATTCCTTCTTCCTTGAACATTTTGCACTACCACCTTGCCATCTCTAATAGTAGCTTGATTATGAGGATTAGATGCTATTCTGAGGTTATTGTTGGTGTGTGGAGTGGAATTCATATTTTGACTAACCATGAGAGACAGTTGATTGATGAAGTTTTCCATGAGTGTGTTTGAGTCTGGAGGCTTATATGCTGGATCAGGAATGAGCTTGTAATTACCATTACCCGTGGGTATGACTTGAGAAGCTTTGGTGGTAATTCCAACATTGGTGTAAAAGGCTGTTGAATCATTTTACGAACTTGTTTCTCCCTATTTAGATTTGAACTGTTCAAGAATCATTCGTTCAAACATAGCATGTCTCTCATTCTGAAGAAGGAAGGCATACAGTTGCTCATAGTTGGTGTTCTTTAATCCTTTGGTTAGCTTCACAGAGGTGACAAATTTGTGCCATTCAGGATTCATGTTGTTCACAAACTTTGAGTTCAGCTGAATATTTGGCATGGTCCTTTTGATATTCCTCATGTCATTCACAAGCTTGTGGAATCTCATGTAATATTCATAGACACTTTCTTCTGGTTTCATCTTAAAGTGCTCAAATTCATCATACAGTTGTGATTCTCTGTCTTCCTTAGTCAATTCAGAACCTGAGAGAAGCATCTTGACATTATCCCAAAATGCCTTGGCTTCAGTGTTGTGATTGATCAACTTGTAGATGTCTTTTGGAAGACCCTGAAGTATAATGTTTGAAGCCCTGATATCAGCATCCTATCTCTTTTTCTCCTTATCACTGAGCTCATCATACGTCTTTGGTAAGTCTAATCCTAAGGTCACTGTACCATCTGCAGCAGTTTCAAGAACATCTTTGGTAGTCTCAATTTGATAAGGTCCTTCATCAATTGACTTGAGAATGTTAACTCCATTTTCCTTTCCTAAGCAATACAACCTAATTCGTTGAGCCCATGAGTCATAATCAGTTCTGTCAAGCATAGGTGGACGAGTATCTGATCCAGTTGCTTGAACGTCCTCAGCTACAGTCGAAACGATAGTAGGTACGTTGTTAGACATGATTACAATTTCTACGGGATTTTACTATTCTTTGATTAAACCGGGAAATTGATTCTTTCACAGGATTTCACTAAACCAAAAGAACAACCGTAAAAATGTAGCACGAAGAATTGACAAGTCTCAATAGACAAGTAGCTAAACAGTCAACTCCCTTTGGTATCAACTCGCTAAACAGTCAACTCGCTTAAAAGACAAGTCGCTTAAAACTCAAGTCGCTTAAAGAAACAACTCTCTTAAAACCCAAGTCGCATAAAGATTCAACTCGCTAAATAGCCAAGTCGCATACAGAGACAACTCGCTTAACAACCAAGTCGCATAAACCAACTCACTGTCAATACAACTCGCTTAATAGCCAAGTCGTTTTAGAACTAAAGTCGCTTAATAGTCAAGTCGCATAAAACAACTCGCTTCCAATAATAAAGCAACTCGCTTCCGAATGACAAAGCAACTCACTTCGAAGAAACGTTTTACCGTGGCTCAACTCGCTTAGTACAATATTCAAAAACAACCACTTTAACAATCAAAAACAGCCCAACCATGATGATTCAAGCCTTCCAATTCGAAACCTAAGCACATATGATGATCCTAAACACAAATGTACTATCAAAATTCAAAATTTAACACAAGAAATGGACCAAATGATTCAAAATCTTCTAAACACTTATAACCCCGTAAACCTTATGAAATCAACCAAAACAAAGAGCATGAAAGGTGAGTAATCAAACCATGTCTCTGATACCAATTGTAATATAAAGGATTTCACAAACACATCAAACCATATCCATATGAAGCGTATACAAATTTTTAGAGAGAGAAAGTTCTAGAGAGAGAAAGGGAAGAGAGTTGGGAACTATGTGAAACAAAGAAAAATGGTATTGAAGCTCCAACCCTCTACCTTGGGAGGTAGAGGGTATTTATAGTGTCTTACAATAAACGCCACCTACGGGCTCTGGATCAGGCATACAGTGGGTAAAGACATGTCCGTCCTCCCTGGTGGTACTTAACTAACTACTTATTAACATAACTTGACTACGACTACGAGCTTTCTAACGAATACATATACTTGAGGTGACCGACTCTTTAACGACTGGATTTTATAAATCCTAACAATCTTCTTCACCTTGAACTTTTCTTGTATAAGCTTTACATGCTCCATTGTGCGACCATCTACCAGTTCTTGTCCTTCCAGTAACTGAGGTGTAGCATCAACAAGTTTAGAGAACCAGTCATACTCTTTTGTGTTATCTTCATCTAGCCATGACACTACTTCGATCTTTTTCTTCTTCTTAGGCTTTAGTGATGATGCTGGTTTCTTTGTTGACGTAGAAGAAGTAGGTTGTTGTTGGGGCTCAGGAATTTCTTCATCGTCACCACCAGTGTATTCAAAGTGATCACCGGTTTTCTCTGTATGTGGTGGTGACTCAGAGTCCTGAGGTTTGTCTTTTACAGGAGAATGTTGTGGAGATCTTCTTTGGGTGGAGGTCCTTGGAGGTGGTGGAGGCATAGAGGATGAATCGTCATTTTTCTTCTTTCGTTTCGCCTCAGAGTCCTTATCTGCATCATCATCGTCTCTTGGACGCTTAACCTTTTCAGCTGCCGCTTTGCATGAAGTTTTGAGTTCAAATTCCAGCAATGCCTCAAAAAGTTTAGCTTCATCAGAATTAAACGTTGCAGATCGTTTAGACATTTGTAGCACAAGCTTGGAGATCAACTCTGCATCAGAGACAACCTTAGGCTCAATTGGATTGATTTGCATTGCTACCAGAGTAGATTGCATTGTTTGCTTGACCAATTACATGAGATTTGGATAAAGTTGTCTAGTGAACATCTCTCTAGTCACTCCAGGGACAATGTCGATGAGAAACTTGTGAGTGTATTCTCTGATCGTCTTCTCCATTTCCCCTTGGATACCTCTATTCAGAAATTGTTGTAGTTGTTCCCTTTCATCTAAAAACTCTTTTATCACATCCTGAAGAATGTTAACTCTGTCGGCCAGTTGATTCAGTTTCTTGTTGACTACGTCTTTCTTCCTTACTTGCCTGACAACTTTAAAAATCTTTGTTTTTGCACGTGATATCCAAGTATCGGTCGGTTTCTTTACCGATTTGGATGCGGATCTGGTGGTGGCTTTGGATGGTGGTGGAGATGAATGAGAAGATGAGTCTGATGATGATGAGTCATGAGAAGGCTCAGGGTCCTTTGGTGGCTCAGAAGTCTGTTCCTTGCTACGTGCGGGACTATCTAGAAGATAATCATCGGCTTCCTTCTCAGCTTTAGCCTTTTCTTCCACCTTAACTCTAGCTTCTTCAGCTGCTTGAGCTTGAGCTTCTTCTTCTGCTTTTTCTTTAGCAGCAGCCTCAACATCTTCATCAGTAATTTTCTCAGTCTTCTCCTTCTTCTTATCAGGTTCCTCAAAGTCAAAGATCATCTCATCCTCTAGTTGTTGTTGTTCTGATTCGTGGTTGGTGGTACCAGTTCCCTTATCGGGTTGATTAACCGCATCGGAAACTGGTGTGGTTAGTGCACCACCACTTGACCCTCCAGGGCCACGAGTTTGTTGTAGGTTGAACTCCTTAGCAATATGTTGAAGTCTGAGATTCTTCAATTTCTTTCTATAATCTTTGTCTTCATCCTATGGCTCTTCATATGAGCTCTCTTCTTCCTGCTCTTGCACTGGAGTTTTCCCTTTATCATACTTGGGACTTAGAGGTTTTTCAACTGTTGGTGTATCATCTATTACAGATTCTGAGTAGATAACCTCTTCATCTGTTTCAGTGTCCTTCGAGTCCTCGTCCATCAGTTTTGGTTCTGGTTTGGGAGTAGGGATGGCACCCTTTGTTGGAACTCTCTTTTTGAGGGTGTGAGTCCTTTTTGGATACTTTCGGGTACTTTCAGTGCTTGCAACACTTCTTGCACTGCCTCTCCTAGCCTTCCTAACATGTGTAGTGGAAGATTTTTCATCAATGAAGCCCACTTTGCCTGACGCAACTGCTTCTTGATATTGTGAGTATGATTGAAGTTTCTTGATATCTTCCGTGAGAAGGCAGTCTGTCAGTACAACACCTTGTTTCTTCGTTGTTGATTCTTTGAATCTGACAACATTCAGAGTAGGCTCAAACAAGTCTGAGTGATGGTCGGGGTCATCAAGTCTCAAGGGAATATCAAGATTATTCCTGAGAATCCTTCGGATCAACAGTTTAGTGTATCTGATGTAGGGAATCTTGGAGCCAGGCTTCCTAATGTAAGACATTATATCGTCCCAAATCAGACTTGCGAAATCAATTTGCTTCTTGTTGACCATACCCCAGAATATTTGCAGTTCCATGAGCTTGGGATGCTCATAACCGCTATCACGTCCAGACACTGACTTGGGAATCATGATGTATAGTGTTCTCCACGGTTGAGGGATGTTCTTAAGATCGACTGATGAATGTTTGGTGATGATCCCAGCAGCTTCATCATAACCGATATCGACCAAGAATTGGAGTGTAGTTGCTTACGTTGGAGTTGCAATAAGTTCAGCAATCTGGATGGCAGGAAGTGAGAGAATTGCCCGAAGGTCCTCAGCAGTTATGGTGACTTGTTTGTTGTTGAGTGTCACCGTAACATCATTTTGACCCTTGACCTTTTTGATAGTATGCCAGAACTGATGGATATAAATAACTGGTACTGTTGCGGAGTTCGTGAGCATGTTCTTGTATGGATGAGTCTTTAGAATGTCCACAGCAATAACACATGAAGACTCAGAGCACGTGAAATTATCAAAGTCCACTATGAGGTTGTTCTTTCCAATCTTCATTTTGTAACCATTTGGTGTATCAACGTTTTCCATTGTGACGTCCATATTGTGATCTGAAAGATATTTAGCCAAGAGAACCAATATATCGAAAGACATTACGTTAGTTAAAAGTTGATTTTATTTTCCGATTATTGAATATGTTATGTTAATGATTGTTACGAGTCCAACGTCACTTGTTTGTCCAATAGTCCAAAGTAATTGTGATAAGTTTCGTGAGTTTATTAATTTTGAATTTTAAAGTCCAAATTTTCACTCATTTACACAACATATTTACCATTGTAGCTTATTAGTGACATTTTGGTTTCGTGACGTTATGATTTTTTTATTTACAAGTTTGTACGCGTAACAATTCATAATTATGGTTAAAAGTAAGGCTTAAGCGTAGAAATTGTAAGCTTATGCGTAAACAGTTGACCAAATGCGTAAGCATAAGCTTATGCGTAGGAACTCCTCTTATGCGTAAGAAATATTACGCGTAAGAAAAGAACCCTTGGCATAGAGCTTACGCGTAAGCGCATGTGGGAGCTTATGCGTAAGGTTTAATCATAAGGGTAAACCTTATGCGTAAGACTCAAGTTTACGAATATCCTTCACAGGATACGCGTAGTCCCCTTTGTAGAACCTTACGCGTAAACGTAAGATTACTCTTACGAATAACATTCTACGCGTAAGGTAATCCTTATGCGTAGGAATCCAGTTAACCTTGATTCTGAATTTGGCACGCGTAAAACCTGAAATAA
Source organism: Chrysanthemum seticuspe (assembly GCA_019973895.1). Taxonomy (NCBI): domain Eukaryota; kingdom Viridiplantae; phylum Streptophyta; class Magnoliopsida; order Asterales; family Asteraceae; genus Chrysanthemum; species Chrysanthemum seticuspe. Next base: position 180,709,939 of record BPTQ01000004.1, read on the forward strand.
GTTTGTCATAACATCATTATCAACACATTTATTCAACTTCTTTCATCCACACATGGAATTACTATCAATAACAGTTACGCGTAAGACTAAAACCCTAAACATTCAAATTTTACGAGTAAGGAATTTAGCCATAGGATTTGCACCAAACGTTTTCTGGGATACCTTAGAAGCTATATGACTATGTTGCAACAACTTTTAACATCAATAACCTTATGGATCAAAAGTACCCAATTCGTATGATACTTAAACCCTAATTCTCAATTTATGCACAAATCATGTTTCTGGGAATGACAAGTGTGGTTTTGGTTAATTAACTATGCTCCAATCATCATATAACTATCTAATTACACAGAAACACTCCCAAATGAGAATGCCCAAATCCACGTATAAACCCTAATTCTTGAAAAATGATTGAAAACGTTTTCTGGGTGGATTTTAATGTTGAAAATGTTTATAACACTTGATTTTAAACGTTTTGACACAATAACATTCATCATAAACATCCAATGATGATTTTTTGTTCATACGCATACGTGTAGAACACAAAATCATCCCAAACACAAAATCTAGCCGTTGGATTTGTTTGAAAATCAAAACCTATGTTTAGAAATACATGAAAATCATTAAACCACTTACAAAGATGAAGATGAAAACACGGATTAGAAGTTTAAATCTTATGCGTGGGATATGGTTGTTGGGTAATAAATGTTAGGAGTAAATGAATGAAAGAGGTAGTTGAGGTGGTTTTGTTATATTTAGTTTAATCTTTTGACAAAAATAGTCCCTCCACCTCAACCATTTTCATCCTTAGCCCGTAACTTCCATTTTGGTTACTTAAAGTATGATATTTGGAAAGAAACTTGACGACACTCCCCCTTGTCTTTAAAATAAAGAAATTTTACAAATTTGGGTCCGGGGAGTGTCAATAAACCAGAAACGAGACCACCATTATCAAAGATACAACCGGAATAAGGTAACATGCAAGTACAAGGTTTTATGAAACAGAAAATATTTATGTTCTCCCCCTCAACACTTGACCGTAAAAATACTGAATTTTGAAAGAGTAAAGTGTTGACGGAAGATTTGTACTTGCCATGTTTAAAGAAATTTAAGAGAGAAGAATATTTTTTTCAATTTTGTAAATTTTATATTTTTGTATTTTGTTTTTGAAAAATATTTACAAAAGAGAGTTTCGGTGTTTGACTGGTTTTAAGATTGTTTTAACAGTTCGTCCAGTTCCTCTGGAGTCAAACACCGCATACCAATCCGGTAGACCAACTCAGTAAACCTAGCAGGAGCTAAGGCTTTGGTGAGAAGGTCTGCCAATTGGTATTCAGTACCCACAAAGTATAATTCAACGGTACCCTTTTTCACATGCTCCTTGATGAAATGATATCGAAGATCGATGTGCTTTGATTTTGAATGTTGAACAGAGTTGCACGAGATCGCAATAGCACTTCGATTGTCGCAGTACATCGGGATTCTGTCAAATACGTAACCATAGTCTTTGAGTTGTGTTCTCATCCAAATGACTTGAGCACAACACGCTGACATGGCTACATATTCTGCTTCTGTTGAGGACAGCGATGTACAATCCTGTTTCTTCGATTTCCATGACACCAGTTTATCACCAAGAAATTGTAAAGCTCCTGAAGTACTTTTCCGTGAATCTAAGCAACATGCGTGATCAACGTCTGAAAAAGCTATTAGTTCAAAACCAGAATCCTTCGGATACCAGATCCCCAAGTTAATGGTTCCCTTGATGTATCGGAGGATTCTTTTAGCCTTAGAGAGGTGAGTTTCAATTGGTTTCGACTGATAACGGGAGCAAAGACATACCACAAAGACAATATCAGGTCTACTGGCTGTTAGATTCATGAGAGACCCAATGATACTTCGGTATTTGGTAGGGTCAACCAATTTCCCATGCAAATCAGCGTCCAATTTCTTGGTATGTGCCATAGGAGTGGCATAGATGTCACAGTTTTGCATTCCATTTTTGTTTAAAATTTCAAGGGCATATTTGGACTGACTCAAGAAAATACCACGGGGTGATTGATGAACTTGCAGTCTTAGAAAGAATGTAAGTTCACCCATCATAGACATTTCAAAATGTTTTTTCATAAGTTTTGAAAAAGCGTTTGAGTACTTTAGATGTGTTGACCCAAAAATGATGTCATCCACATAAATTTGAATGATTAAAATGTGTGCCCCGTGATATTATATGAATAGTGTAGGGTCGACCGATCCTTTGACAAAATTATTAGCGATAAGAAAGGATGACAACTTATCATACCACGCCTGAGGGCCTTGTTTGAGACCATAGAGAGCCTTGTTCAGTTTGTAGACGTGATTAGGGAACTCTGGATCAACGAATCCTTCTGGCTGGCTAACATAGACCGTTTCTTTCAGTTTTCCATTCAGAAAAACAGTTTTGACGTCCATCTAAAAGATTGTGATGTTCATGTGAGCCGCGAATGCCAGAAAAATCCGAACAGCCTCAAGTCTAGCAACAAGTGAGAATGATTCCTCGTAGTCAATCCCTTCTTCTTTTCTATAACCCTTAGCCACCAGACGTGACTTATTTCTGATAACCGTACCTTCAGCATCCAGCTTGTTTTTTCAAATCCATTTGAGACCAATAACATAGACCCCAGTTGGTTTTTCAACCAATTCCCATACTTCAAGATGTTTAAACTGGTTAAGTTCTTCTGTCATGGATTCAATCCAGTTTTCATATGTCATGGCTTCCTTAATATTTTTGGGTTCAGCTTGGCAGACGGTAAGTGCATAAATGCAATGTTCACCGTCAGTTTGAAGGCGTTGTCTAGTTACGACTGGTTGATTCGGGTTTCCAATGATGTTCACAAGAGGATGGTCTTTCGTCCAACGATATGTGGAGGGTTGATGTTGATATACATTTTGTAGATTGGGAGGATTCAAATGGTTTGTAGATGATTCCGCAACATCAGGTGTGGCAGATTCATTAGCAAACGGATTGAAGAACGCATTTGGATCATAATCTGCAGGTGGGGGTACTTCATTGTTCAGAAGATCATCAGTTGGTTCAGCGTCATTGGATGCGGTTTGTTTGACTATTGTTGTAGAATCAATTGGTGGTGCTTCTTCAACAATTGTTGTTGTTGCAGGTCTATCAGGGATTGGATTATTATCACGTTGAGCAGCAGAAACATTTGATACATCTGAAGCACGTTCTTCAAGATCATCATTAAACAGAGAAGAAAATAGTTGTTCCATTTGACGTCGAGTAAGTTGTAAACTTGGTTCAGCTGATGATGGGGTATGAGGTAAGTTTAGACGGTTATGTCCGGGTTCCAAGCTGTTAAGCTCAGAAGCCATTTCTGTAAGCTCATCAAAATTTGCATGAATCGTTTCCATAATCTCCCTTGTATGACGATTCCAGATCCGGTAACCCTTAGAGTTTTCACAATATCCAACAAAGACTCCAATGTCAGCTTTGGATTTGAGCTTACCAAAGTCATCACGATCATTATTCAGATAACAAAAGGATCCAAATACATGAAAGTGTTTGAGATTCGGTTTACAGTTGTGGATAAGCTCATAAGGTGTTTTGTTGTGGCGTTTGGTAATCATTGAACGATTCTGAGTGTAGCATGCAGTTGACACTACTTCAGCCCACAAGTAATCTGGAAATTTTGCATTTATTAACATCGTTCTTGCAGCTTCCACTAACGTACGGTTTCGTCTTTCAACATCTTCGTTTTGTTCCGGTGTTCGTGCAATTGATGTTTGATGCTTAATTCCCACTTTCTCATAATATGCACGAAGAGTTTGATTCACAAATTCTGTTCCTTTGTCTGTTCTGATTTGTCTGACTGTGTTCCGGAGCTGAACTTGAATTTTCGTGAGAAAGGTAATGATCATCTGTGGAGCTTGATCTTTACTTCAAAGAAAATAAACCCAAGTCCATCTTGAGTAGTCATCCACAATTACCAAGATGTAGCGTTTTCCATTAATCGTCTGCACGCGCATCGGGCCACACAAATCCATGTGAAGAAGATGAAGCACATGCTGTGAGCTGTGTTCCACCTTTGAAGGAAAGTGAGCACGAGTGCTTTTCCCTTGTTCACAAGCTGAGCATAGGTGTTATTTAGAATACCGAAATCTTGGGAGACCTTCAACAAGTTTGTATCGTGCAAGATTGGTTATGGTTTGAAAGTTTAAATGTGAGAGACGACGGTGCCATAGCCAAGATTTTGTAGATGTTGCCTTTGAAAGTAGACAGATGGGAGATGAAGCAATCATGTCTTGCATTGAGATTGTATAAAGACTTGATGTGCGTGTACCAGACATAAAATCGTTTCCTTGTAGATCACGAATGAAACAAGTTTTCTCCCGAAAAGCTACTTCCAAATCTCCATGACAGAATTGACCAATTGAGAAGAGATTGTGACCGAGGCCTTCCACATAATAAACCCTGCTAATTTCGATGTTACCATTGATGTAATCTCCGTAGCCCATGATAGCTGCGAAGTGATCATTCCCGAATTTGACAGTGCCAATGAACTTTGAAACAAAGTTTGATAACAGTTTGAGATTGCTTGTCATGTGCCGGGAACATCCGCTATCAACAATCCATAGGATGATCTGTATCACCTGCATTACGCACAGACAACACAGATGGAATAGAAGTAGATGTGGAACCCGAAGAGTTAGAGGGTTCCGAAGCAGTAATAGTTGAAACACACATGTTTATGATTTTAGGTATCCATTTAAAGCCAAGTGTATTATGTAACCATTTCTGCCATCTCCAACTAGTCTTAGCTTTGGTCTTAGTAAATGCACTAGGTGATAAGATCTTCCTAGGAGGTGAAGGGGATTATATGGGTACATCGATGATCGTAGCCGGAACACTAGAGGGTGGTTTACCTAGCACAAACTTAGAAATATTAGTGGGCCTAGAGGTATTCTGTTTTCTATTATTCCACTTACAATTCAAGATAGCCTTAGCAACACATTTATCATGACAAGCAGAAAGCATGCTTTTACGACAACCAACACAAGAAGCTTCAAACAAAACATTTAGAGTACTTAAAGATTCAGCATTTGTTACATCACTTTGTTCATTACATTTGTCAAACGCAATATCTAAAGTGGGTGCAACTTGAGTTTTATTTAAAGTCCTAAGGTGTTCTTCTACTTCAGAGATCTTTATTGTTCTTTTCTTATGTCGCAACGTCCTATTCTTCCTTGTATTGCTCCTAGGCTGTGAAGTGCAGGCGTTGGGAAAAGAGGCAACTATTCCTGTTTCAGTAGAGGGAAGCACATTAGTTTCTTTTAGTTTGCCATTAGATGTTCTAGAGTCATTTTGAATCTATTTAGGTTCAGTTTCTACTGTGTTACTATTCCTATCTTGCTTAAGTTTCACCAACTCTGCTTTTAGATCATGGATAGTGTGTAACAAATCTAGATTTTCAGAACAAGTGAGTCCATCTTGTCGTAAAACATCTTTGGTATATGCAAGATGATCATCAACATCTTTTGACGCTTGAGCACGATTCTTTTTGAGTAAATCAAATATAACACCATATTCCTTTTTAACTTTTGAAATTTCTTGTTCATATTTTGAAATTTGACACTTCAGAGACACGTTTTTATCATCCAATTGCTCATGTTTTGGATTAAGAGTTTTTGTATGCAACTGGTTGATTTTGTTTTGCAAAGCGAGTTCTCGATTTTGACAATCTTTTTGACACCATTGAAGACGACGTCTTGCATTTGAAAGCTCGTTTAACAATCGCTCATTTTCAACTTTTAAAGACTTGATTTATGACACAGTATCAATATTCTCAACATTTCCAACGGAATCAACAGAATCAGCAGAGATATAATCAAATGCATATGCAACAGCATGTAATAACACAACATTATTGATATCAGCACAGATAACATCTTCCAAGAGTCGATCAACATCTTTTCTTAACATTTTCTTTTTACGTTTTGTATTTGAAATTGATGTTTCTGTTTGATCGAAAACTCTTTTCATAAGTCCAAGCTCCTTGTGAAAATCCCTTTCCCAATATATTGCACACATTTTCAAATTCCGGACATGAGGTAAAATTCTTTTCTGAAAAATATCTCTTTGTTCTCTCGCATTAGGCGATTGAGAATGTTCAACTTTTATTTCAGAATTGATTTCTATTTCACGTTCCAAAAGTTTGATGTCTGAAAGGAATGTTTCAAAATATTTGAGAATTTGACAACGTTCGCGTACTGTTTTTACTTCACTGAGTGAAGGTAAAGGACCATTAATTTGTGCAGAATTGGGTTGAGGACCATCATTAGAAGACTCTGAAATAGGCGTGATAACCCAAGGTGTATTAGAATTATCCTGTTGTGCGAAGAAAGTGATGGCTTTTGAATAGTTAAATTGTTTGTTATAAACAACATTTTCTAATTTTGATCAACTCTCGTCTTCTGCATCTAATTCTTTCAAGAAATTATATTCAACAACACTCATAATGGAATCATCAATTCTATGTTCTGCACTGTAGACTTGCGGATTAGGTTTGAATGCTCTATTTGAAAACTTTAGTTTGTAATCAGCAAGATTCGGTCCATATCCATTTGGATTTTGGCTTAAAAGTAAACTTTTGAATAGTTGTGATTGACTCACCATGTTTATAAACAACATTTCGAAACTCTTTGATTTTATTTTGTAAGTCAACAATTTCTTTAAGATAGTCATCTATTCGTTTCTTTTAATGCTTTTTGTATTCACATAACTGTTTTTGACAAGTTAACAACTCAGACTTGGTTTTTGAGTTTCCAAAGTGAGAGCGTTAAGTTGTTGTTTATGATCATATTTTAGTTGTTCTAGTTGAGACAACAAAGCATTCTTAGATGCAACTAGATCACGTATCTGTTGTTCCAATGATTTTTCGTTTTGGTAAGATTTAGCAAAAGCGACTTCAAAACCTTTTTCACGTTTTTCTTGTGTTTGAAAAATGTTGAGTTGAAATTTTAAGCATTCATTGTCCTTAGTCAGCAGTGCATTTTTTTCTTTTAATTGCTTATTGATGTCTGTGCATATTTCCATTCGAGATTCTAAGTCTTTAAGTAATGTCAGGAGCTCACAATCTGGATTAGACAAATGTTCAGCTTGTTCAATGTGAGTCTCAACATGATCATTATTTAGATCCTCAAATATAACCACGGAGTCAACTTGATTATCAGTGTTAACCATAAGGTCATCTTGATCGTCAAATATAACTACGGGATCTATTTGATTATCATCGGAATGAGATGTAGATGGCTCATGTTGAACACTGTGATCCTCGTCGGATGCAGATGTTGGCGGAGATATCAAATCAGTAATGAATATAGTTTGATCCGGTACCTGAGACAAGCCGTTAGTGTCATACACTAGGCCTGTATCACTCATCTTGCATGTTAGCCATCAACATAACTGTTGCATTAGCCTGCAAGTCCTCCATATCATCATCAGAATCTGCATTTGCCATGAAGCTCTGTTACTTGTTGGTAAGAGTTCCACTAGCTTCATCCATAAGAGCCAAGAGTAAAGCCTCTTTGTGATAAGCGTTGCCTCTTGTCCTCGGCTTTGGGCATGCATTAGCCAGATGACCCTTCTCATTATAGTTATAACAACGAAGACCATTAATCCCAGTCTGAGCATTTCCCTGATCAACCACTTGAGCTCGTTGTTGTGGAGCACCCATGTTATTCCTTCCAATAGCATTAAACCCTTTACCACTGCCCATCTGACGAACATTACCACGATTTTGAACTTCAACACGTCCATTGTTAACAACAGACTGATTCCTTGTGTTAGATGAGGTACGAATGCGATTGTTGGATTTGTTTGAATATCGGCCGAAGGCTCTAGCAATCATGACAAACCCTTGTTGCAGTGCATCGAAAGCTTATGTATCCTCATTAGATTCACTGTAAAGTGCTTGATCATTGTTGTTGTTGCTGTATGGAACCAATTGAGTTTCCTGAGATTGTTGATGTGATGGATCATATGGTGTAATTGTAGCAGTTGGGTGTGGAGGATTTGTGAAAACAGTTTGCAAAGTAGGGAATTGAGGATAACACGTTTGAGCCCACAAAGCTAGAGTTTGATTATCCGGAAGTGAAGGTGAAACAGGGAGTCCACGGATAACCCTTTCTTTGTCAACTTCCTTTTGGTGGGGCTTCAAATAGTCGTACAACAATCCGTATGTAGCATGATGAAGATTCTTCTCTTGACGAATGAAAATGACATACTTTTCCCAATCAGGACCAAGACTACTCAGGAACTTAGTGTTGACTGCAATTATTGGCATAATGATGTTATGTTTTTCCATGTCATTGATGATGTCTGAGAATCGATGATGATATGACTCTAATGTCTCCCCTGGTTCAATCATGAAGTGTTCATAAGCCAAGTAGATTTTGGATTCCATGTCTTCTTGATTGAGTTATGTGCCTTCCATGAGAAGATGAATATGCTCCCACATTGCTTTAGCAGTCTTTTGAGCATCAACACTTCGAAGTATCGGATTGGGTAATCCCAAAAGGATATATTGCATTGCCAATTCATCGGCTTCAAAGTGTAGAAGTTGATCAGTAGTAAGTTCATAAAGACCGACAACGTTGGTGATATCATCTCTTGGTGGATTAGCATTCGGATCTCCGGGTACAGTGACAGTAGGCATCTGAAATGGACCTTCCAGGATGACCTTCTTCAAGAACTTTCCATGTGGCTTCTTTAGATCACAGAACCTAAAGAACCTTATCACCCATTGATCATAGTTTCCGGGAGTGAGCATTGGAGGTCTATCAAGTGATCCAACTTCATGAATGGATTGTTGGCTACTTAAAGCTTCACACATCTTTGCAAACCAAGACGGTTCTTTCATAGTATTCCTGGATGGATGTTGATTTTGAAAGTTAGTGTAGGGTTGTACTTGAAGACTAGGGGTGGTTGAATCATTTGTGGTTGAATTGCTCCATGAGGAAATTGTTCTTGAAGTTGTTGTTGTCGTTGTTGTTGTTGTTGTTGTAGTTGTTGATAAAATTGTTGTTGTTGATGGAGTTGTTGTTGTTGTTGTTGAGGATACACATGAGGGAAGTAGCTAGAGTATGGTGGTTGAGAAATCTTGAAACTTGTGTTGAAAATGGATCTTTGTAGTCGAAGGAAACTTTGTTGATGAAGTATACTTGTGCGTAGAAAACCAGCTTATGCAAAGGAAATAGCTTATGTGTGAAAACACCACCTTACGCGTAAGAGTAGAGCTTACGCGTACGAATAGCTTACGCGTAGACTTGGTGAAACCTTAGCTTATGCGTAAACCAAAGGCTTAGTAGTAAGAACCTTATGCGTAATATTTCCTTAGGCGTAAGACTAGCTTATGCGTAGAAAATGCTTAGGCGTAAGATTTTTACTCGCAAGCTTTTACGCTTAGGCGTAAAACTAGAGTTTTGACCCCAGAAATCCTTTACACTTATCCAGTGTAAAAGATATCCAAAGTCGAAGTGTTTTCAGGCTTATCCAAGCAAGAAAACACTGAGTAAACCAATAGCACTGAAGATCAAACCTTGAAGAAGTTTACGCGTAAAACTAGGGTTTTACTTATGCTTAAGAATTACCAACTTTTGCCAAAACTTAATTTTCTGTCCAAAAGTGTTTCAAAACTAGATTTTTATGATGAAACAGCTTCAATATCACCAAACTAACACAAAAGTGTGAAACTTGATGATCCAAAACTCTTATGCACCTTACGCGTAGAAATGACTATGCGAATGAAATCAAGCTCAAAACTAAGGAAATACACGTAAAGTTTCAAAAAAAATTTCAAAAACTTAAACTTTAACACCAAATAACCTTTAAAGGACAAGAATCTTGAGTTTTAAAGTGTAAAAATTAAAGCTTTTAAGCGTATGAAAATTTGAATACCGAAACTTAAACGTAGGACACAAAAACTTCAAAGACAAACACAGGTTTCACCCAACTATTTGGCGAATGATACCACTGTTAGGTCACTATGTTTGTAACACAAGCATCAATATAAGAAATGTAGAAGAGAAGTGATCGGTTGAACAAGTCACAAACACACACACGAATAAAAGAAAGGTTTAGGCGTAGGTTTATTAGTGAAATGAACAACCAACCTTCAAGTGAAGGTTTACAAGACTATTTATAGGGGAAGGAGCTAGGGCAACACACTAGTTCCCTTCCTTTCCTTATTGGGCTTGGGCCAAGGCTTATGGGCTTTCTACATAAGCCTTGCCATAATTACTAACATAAAAGCCTAATTAAGCTAACTATTACATATTAATTACTAACACTTGTAATCTAGTTTAGGAGTGATTCCAACAGTCCTCATGTTTACGCATAAGCTCACTTGCTTACGCCTAAGCCAACTTGTAACTTTATTTTGAAATGTTACGCGTACAAAACTTGTAATAAGTTACTCATATGTCACGAAACCAAAATGTCACTCATAAGCTACAAAAAGTTAAAATGTTGTATGATTAAGTGAAATTTGGACATTAAAATTCAAAATTAACATACTCACGTAACTTATCACTTCAACCTCGGACTATTGGACTTAATGTGACTTTGGACACGTAACATTCTTAAACATAACAAATTCAATCAATAATTGGACAATAAAATCAATCTTAGACTAACATAATGTCTTTCGATATGTTGGTTCTTTTGTCTCAATACCTTTCAGATCACGAAATGGACATCAACATGGAAAATCTCAATGCATCCAATGAACTCACAATGGAAGATATCTTCCCAACGGATTATCGCAAAACAATTAGAAAGAACAACCTCAGAGTCGATTTTGACAACTTCACTTGCTCGGAATCGTCATGCAGAATAGCTGTGGACATTCTCAAGGAACATCCCTACCGCCTAATGTTATCAAACTCAGCTAGAGTACCAGAGATCTACATCCATCAGTTTTGGAACACTATGGAGAAGATTGATGGTCAAGATGCGGTCAAAGTGACTCTTAACAACAAGGAAGTCACAGCTACGGTAGCGGATCTTTGCGCAATTCTTCTTCTACCAGCCATTCAGTCTGCCGATTACGTGCCAACTCCCACTGAAGAGGCAGTAATGCAATTCATGGTTGATATCGGATATGACGAAGCTGCAGGAATCATCACCAAACACTCCATTGTTGATCTAAAGAACATCCCTCAGCCTTGGAGGACTCTCTACATCATGATCGCTAAGTTTGTATCTGGAAAAGACAGCAGTCATGAACATCCTAAACTGATGCACCTTTAGACATTTTGGGGAATGGTCAACAAACAACACATTGACTATGCAAGTCTGATATGGGAAGACATGATGCAACATCTCAAGAAGCCTGGGTCAAAGATTCCTTTATCAGATATACAAAGTTGTTGATCCAAAACATTCTCGGGAAGAATCTGTGTTAGGAATCAGAAATTCCATAAGTAAAAGAGTCGGTCACCCCAAGTATTATCTAGCAAAAGCTAGCTCGCATACTTGTCTGTATTTATGTTAGTTATTAAATAAGTAGTAGCGGAGATTAGTATAGTGCAACACCGTGGAGGAAGGACGGGTCTTTACCCATTGTATCCCTGATCCACAGGCCGTCAGGAGGTCGTTTAGTCTGTAACCTATAAATACCCTCTACCTTGCAAGGTAGAGGGTTGGATGTTCTTTTGCTAATCTAATATTCCACAAGTTTCTCTTACTAGAGTATCCCACTTTCTCTCTCTCTAAAATCATCTATGTGCTTAGTGTGTTAACGTTATGTTATGTAAGTGAAATCCAATACTCTACAATTGGTATCAAGAGCCATGGTTAGATCATATCTTGCACATCTTTGGATTTCTAGTGGTTTTTAGGTGGTTTTTGAGTTTGAAAAAGTTTAGTGGTTTGTGCATCATTTGGTTGATTTCTTGTGTTAAAGCTTGGATTTTGTTAGTACTTTTATGTTTAGAATCATCACAAATGTTTAGGTTTTCATTTGGTAAGCTTGAATCATCTTGGTTGGGTTGTTTTTGGATTGAAAAGTGATGTTTATGGTGTTTTTCTTGCTAGCGACTTGACCTACGGATTTGTTTCTTAGTAGTGACTTGCTTTAAAATTTTGTAGCGAGTTGCAGTTTTTGGAGCTAGTGACTTAGGCCTAGCGACTTACAGTACAAGTAGTGGACTCTCCACTACGGGTAGCGACTTGGTGTTAGCGACTTGGTCAGTAGCGAGTTGCTATTTAGCGACTTGAATCTTTAGCGACTTGATTAGCGAATTGCTGCCAAATTTTTGCTAGCGACTAGAGGATTAGCGACTTGTACTTAGCGACTTGGCTGCTGATTTAGCGACTTGGGAATATAGCGATTTAGTTGCTAGCGAGTTGGTTCAAAATCTCTAGCGACTTGGAGGTTAGCAATTTGATACTAACATCTTAGATACTTGGTATTTTGCTACTGGGATTTCCAATAACTTGGGGAGTAATTCAAAATAACACAATGTCAGTCATCACTGATCCTTTAATCATCAAAGTACTTGCTCTCTATGACACAACACAGAATAGTGAAACAGAATGCTTCCCTGAATGCTCTACATTTAATGATTCAGCATCGATTAATCAAAACAACTCAAATGACTCACTCTTAATGTTTGCAAATGATGCTATGAATATGGAATGCACCAGTGAGCCCTTTCAACGTCTCAGTCAGCTTCTCAAACTACTGTTATCTACAACTATGGATCGAACAAGTTGTGCTATCCTTCGTCAGGATTTTCCCACTGTGACAAGAACTGTTTTACTTAACTTAGAACGACTGAGGATTCAAATTACCAAAGAAAAGTTCTCAACTGATGATTCTCATGCCGCTCTTCAAACTATCTTCAATCAATTTCAGTCACTTATCCGGGAAGAATATTCCTCAGATTTTGATGATATCATGACTGGAATATCATTCAAGAAACACATGGGAATGGAAATTCATGAGTTCAGAAACTCATTTATTCAACTTATGAGTAATATGAAAACATACATCAAGGAAGCTGCAAAAGAGAATAACAAGCTGAATGAATTGAATGAGTGGCAAGAGACACCATGGAGCAATTGTGACAAGTCATGCAATATTCCAGTTGAACCAGTGAATGACACTGATTGCAGAATCTCAGTTGTAATGAAAAAGGATGAAGACAACAGCACTGATCTCAAATACTCAGAGTCAGAAAAGGTATCAATCGATAAGGTACACTTAACTGATCACATAAATTCTCATGAAAAGGTACCTGACTCTTACTCTGAACATAACATCATAAAATCGATCTTGGTTGTGCCTGAATCTAATGCAAATAACATGATTGAAAAAAGGGTATATGATGAGCTTTCAAACAAATTTTCAATTCTTGAAAAGCATTGTATCTCATTGCAAATTGAAATACAACAAAAGGATGAAATGTTTTATGCAAAAAAACCTTGTACTAATCAGGAACTTCCAGAATTTCGAGAATTTTTTGAAATTAATCAGTTAAAATCCCAGATTCAGGACAAAGATTCGACCATTAGCAATCTGAAATTACTTCTTTCAGAAGTCCAGAAATATGATTGTCATGAGATGAGTGATACACTAGAATCTAGAAATTCTGAATTAGCTCTATGTGTGTCCAACCTACTAAGAGAAAATGAGCATTTAAGAAAGAACCTTGAGGAAACAAATTCTAAGTTAGTCAATCAATCTAACCTCTTGATGAAAGACATTGATGACCTCAAAGCCCAAATTCAGGATAAGAGCTTCAATATTGTTGCCCTAAAAAATGAGCTTAGGAAGTCTATTGGAAATAGGATGAACACTAAGTTTGCAAAACCTTCAACTTTGGGAAAGTCAACTGTTCAGAACCACTCGAAACGAACAGTTATTAAACAACCTAATGCCTTTAGGTCTGAAAGAGTTAAACCATCGAAATATAAGCTTACCTCCCAAGTTGATAATATGTCTGTTTTGTCAAAACCAGTCACTTCATTGCCTAGTTCCGATATGATGAATCTCAAACCTTAGACTTATGTTCAATACTATCAGATCAGAAATGCAATAAGTACAACTAGCTCTCATGCAAAACATCATTTGACTGATCAATCCCCTAAGAAATACTCTAATCACAAAAAGACAAATAGTCAAAACAAGGCTGTGCACTCATTTAGTTCAACTAACAGTGGTTTCAAATGGATTCCCACTGGCAGATTTTTTAAGTTTACAGGACTTAAACGAACTTACATTCCTAGATCATGCCTCAAGTGGATTCCCACAGGAAAACTCTTCAAGAATGTCGAACCAAATATGATCCCCATTAATGATACGTCTGTGTTATACTGTGATGCATCCAAATGTGAGATTAAACATGTCACTAACCCTTCTATGTGCAATTCTACATGTGCTTCCAGTACAATGTGCTCTCAGTCTTTTTCAGGTACAATGCTAAACTCAATCAGGAACATCATGAATTGGTTTCCATCAGAAATGAACATGGCTTATTCAGGAGCTATAGCATGCCACAAATAATGAACCTATTACTTTGACTCCTATTCATCTTGAATCAGGACTCGCTCCGTTATATCTGTATATAATCTATCTTAAAAAAAAAAAAAAAAAAAAAAAAAAAAAAAAAAAAAAATCATTTTCATCCATCAAATAAAAGATTTATTCGCTGTCATCGATAACATCTACGATCCTAGAAATATCATTCAATAATGATACGGGATCATAGATGAAGTTCGAACAACTATTATTTCTCAAAAAAAAAATGGGTTGGTTAATGTCAATCAATGGTCTTTGCTGACATTGATTGAGGGGGAGATTTTTGTTGTGTATAAGTTTTTCTTGATTATCTATGCCATCGGCTTCTGTTCTGGTTATGATGTTTGCTCAGTTGTAGGTTGTGGTCGTGTCTTGCTTTTGTGACTATCTGGTTATGGTGTTTTCTCAGTTGTAGGTTGTGGTCGTATCTTGTTTTTGTGATTATCCTTGTGTACCCATGTATTGAGTGCCTTGCATTAAATGTTTATTTGATTCATGGTTATCATTGTGATTATCTATGCTATCTGATAATTATGCTATGGCCATGGATTATTTATGATCACATTACACCATTTAATGACCATGTTTGCAACTTGCTTTTAAAAACACTAGACACTTAGTCTAAAATCCTTGTTAGCGACTTACCACACTTGCCTCTAAACCACAGGGACCGAATGTGTCAAATAGCCAAAATCTCCTCCTATACCCCTAGCGACTTAGCATTTTTTCATATTTCTTAATAAATTTTTTCTCTTTTCTCTCTTTTTTTCTTCCCTCTCGTCTAAAAAATCACTTGACTTAGCGATTTAACAGTGGTATGACTCGAATCTCTCTCTATTTGTTCTCACATATGTGTTTATGTTGCGTCTCTAACTTGTCCTTTTAACCAGATCCCTTCGAGCTCGTGAATTGTGACTTTTGATTCCTACCTAGGTTCGATTTATCATGTAATTGTGTTTTGTTGTAATAATGATGTTGCAAGTGTACTAATTGTTTGGTATAACTTATCTTGAGTGGTTGTTAATCTGTTTCCATGTACTGATGGTGTATGATTGGTGGTTTGGGTCATTTATTTTTTGAGATGATTAGTGTTCTTGGTAGCGACTTAGGTAGTGTTCTTGATAGCGGTTTTGTTCTTAATGGCGAGTTAGAGTGGTTAAGCCTGCTCAAGATAGCGACTAAGGTGGGTTGGTCTGGGTTAATTAACTGTTGCAATATATTGTTCTTAATGGCGACTTAACACTGTTCTTGGTAGCGAGTTAGCTTAAATGTTCATCATAGCGAGTTAGCACTCAACTTAGCGACTAAGCTGCTGTGGCGACTTAGTGTATTACATTCCGGCGACTTGGGTAGCGACTTAGTTGTATCATTATTATCAGCGACTTGTCTTTACAAGTTAGCGAATTAGTAACGTTAGCGACTTAGTTAACAGATTTGTAGCAACTTGGTTATATTACTGTTCATGGCGACTTGTCTTTACAAGTTAGCGAATTAGTAACGGTAGCGACTTAGTAAAACAGATTTGTAGCGACTTGGTTATGTTACTGTTCATGGCGACTTGTCTTTACAAGTTAGCGAATTAGCAAATATAGCGACTTAGAGAGCTAAACTGTTAGCGACTTGACTGTGGTACTGGTGATGGCGACTTGTCTTTACGAGTTAGCGACATAGTTCACTTTCATGTAGCGAATTAGTCCAGTTTGACAGCTTGTCCATTTATGACTTTAGACATGTTTGGTGGATCTTTTTGGGTCAAGGGTTATTAAAATGTTTAAAGGTTATTTGCTAAATTTGATCTCATTCTCACAATACTTGACTCAGGATCTCCTGATGCAACTTGTTGAATCAACTTACTCTATGTAATCTGCTATGACATTTCTGTTTAGGCAAGCTGTACTTGGTTTCTCTCATGTCAACCAAATGTTACTTTTTGCTTCATACATATTTGTTATAACACTTCTACATTTGTATCTTGACTCATGACATGATCCCTTTGCAATGCACTCTTTAACCTTTTAACTCCTTATCAACTCGTCTCGTGATAACTGTATCAAATGGTGTATTCAATGTTGTCTCACTAATCATTTATTATCTAATTCGTTCCCAATCATTACTGTTGATTGTATGTATACTCAGATCATCAATGGCAAGTTCAATCCCTGATAAGAATGTTACCCCTTCGGCATCACCCAAAGTTCTCTCAGACGAAGAAATCCTTCCTAGGAGTCAATGGGCTGATATTGGAAAGAGTAACTGTTACGTGGACCTACAAAAGTTGCAACAAAATCCTATACTCAAAGTGTCTATTGATATCCTCAAGAACACTAACTTCTTCGGTGCCATTACCAAGCAATGCTCAATTCCTACCATTTACATTCAACAATTCTGGAACACCATTCAATGGGACAAAATCACAGCTCAATACTCTTGCAAACTGGATGATAGGGAGTTCACGATTGATTCAGCCATTCTTAGCAAGGCTCTTGGAATCACCCCATGTAACCCCAACCTTCGTTCCGAATCTCCACCTGGTGCTGACGATCTAATTGTCTTTCTAATTGGCTTGGGTTATCAGAACAGCATCTTAAGGGCTTCCGACATCATAACTGGACACATGTATCAACCCTGTCGAGCTATTACAACTATTCTCAACTTGTGCTTATCTGGCAAAACACCAGGGTTCGATAAAGTGAGAATTCCCATCTTGTAAATCCTATGGGGTATTGTCAATAGGGTTGATGTGAATGTCTCAGATCGTATTTGGGAAGAATTTTCTTTATCAATACACACATTCATATCTGATAGAACAAATTTTCATAACAAAGCTCAAGGCCGAAAGAAACAGAACAAGCTTGTGATTCCCAGCATCAGATTTTCAAAGCTTGTTATCCAGTACCTGCAACAAACTCACAACTTCAATCCTAGGATTGAATCAACTCTACATAAAGCAGAAGATGAATTTGTTTTAGGTAACCTGAAATATGTTCCTAGAGGTAAGGATAAAGAAATATTTGGATTGCCAATTCCTGATACTCTACTCACGGATGATATCAAGAAAAGGGACTACTTCACACAGTTCATGAAAATTGTTGTCAGATCATCTGGTAATGTCACACCCACTCCCTCACAACCCAATGCTCCCAAGCCCATCTCTGGGTCAAAGGCATCTTATGCCTCTCTTCCCAAAAAGAGACGTGAAAGATCACAACAGTCAGACACCTCATCCAAAAAGCATAAAGAAAAGAAGAAGAAGGTGGAAAAGGAAATCGATGAAAATACTGAGGGGGTAAGGGACAGCACCAAGGTAGTTGATGGTGATGATGATGCTCTGCAACTTGGAATTCAGCAGAGCCTGGAGAGTCAGAATATGAAAGCCCCAGTTGGAGGAATTGTGTTAAGAGAACCTGATCAATTGCCTCGGCAATCCACATCAAACACGAAAGACAAAGGAAAAAGGGTTACTAGCGTTGAAACTGAACAAGCCGCTCACATGCTTTTAACGATCTCATCATCTCCATCAAGCACCACCAATCAATATGAGCTAAAGAGAAGAGCTGAATCATCTCCTGCTAAAGAACAATCTGGATTGGACAAAGTACCTGAAATGTTTAAAGAATCTATTACACTAAGTGAGACTCAATCTGGTCAGAATGTTGACGCTCTGTTGCATAAAGGCTCGCAGGAGAATCTTGAGACAAGATCTGATGAGACCTTGCAGATGGATGAACCAAATATGTCTACCAACTCTCTATCTTCACTTAAGGATCTCAATACAGATTTCACCTTCGGAGATCAATACATAAATGACAAACCCTTAGATACTGCACAATCCATGTTTACGGTCAACATTCAGCAATATACATCAACCATTCCTCCGATTTCAGCATCTTCACTCACAACTGAACTTCCACCTCCCAAACCTGCTCAATCAACTGTACTAACACCACCTACATCTTCACTTACCCCTGAACCGGTCATTACAGTTGTTGATACGGATGCTCCACCTGCGTCACCACCTCAAATTCTCACTTCTGATCAACTGCTTGACAGAGCAGTAAAAAGGATAGAAGCTCTTGAAAGGAAACTTCCGAAATCTGTTGATTCTCTTGAGGATAGTGTCTATAGATTAGAGCATCTCAACTTTGATGAAGGGGTTGCAGCCGCCATTGAAGGGGAAGTTAAGGATGCTGTGGAATGGGCAATGGAAGCTCCTCTTCTTAGACGGTTCAAGGACCTTCCTATTGCCGATATGAGAGCTGCTCTATTAGAAAAGATGTATGACTTTGAAGAGGACAAGCATGAGGTCCACAAGAAGCTATATGAGTCACTTGAAGAATCAATTAAGTACGACAATCATGAACAGTACTTAATTGACATCAGAGAAAAGGAAGCTAAGAAGAAAAGGAGGGTCATTGTGTTGGAAACACTACGGAAAGACCGTAAAGATCCACCTCCACCTCCAACGGGGGGTGCTGGAATCTCTGGAGCCGGTAAATCTTCTACCACAACCAACACACCTCCACCACAACCACCATCATCACCGCCAAAACCTTCCAATCAATCAAGTCCTACAAAAGAACCGAGTACTAAGAAGAAATCTGATGCTTGGACGACGATTGATTCAAGGTTCACATCCACATCCACCACTATTCCTGATGATCAAATGGTTCACGAAGAGTCGCACGTCATGGCAGATTCAGAACCAGATGAAGATGATGCATCAACAAAGCATATTCCTAAGCCATCAGAAGACTGGTTTGATGCTTACATGGCTGGGAATCGCACTAGCACATCCAGAGTGGCACGTTCAAGGGACACAATTCAAAGTTGCATTGTTGAAGATAGACCTCCTTCTCCAGAACCTACATGGACCATCCCAGAGTCTGACTCGATTATTCCTGACAAAAATTGGGCATCAATTATCACCAATAATTATGAAGTTCCAGCTGAAGACACTCTTCTGCACTACACTGGTGATATGGGAAGCTTCATTAAATGGTTTTGTGAATGGAAGAGTATCTCATCCATAACTCCAAGAGATCTCGAAGGACAAGCTTATGAAATTATCAAAGTCTTCCACTCATATGCAAATCATCTTCAATATCAGATGGAAGAATGCCATAAGATGCTGAATAACCAAGTCAGTGAGCAAATCAGTCGCTTCAATGTCAACAAATCTCTTCCTCTTGGTGGTGAACCTGGTCAGATGACCATTCAGGCTGAATTCTTCTTCAATCATGACTTGGACTATCTGTGTGCTCGCTCTGCGGAAAGAAGACCAGCTCTATCAATTTCAAAGATGAAAGCTGCAACCTACTCTGATCAGGGGCTTGAACAGATGGTTCCTGATCAATTCTGGGCTGATGAAGAACGAAAGTATGATATTGCCGCTTCATATGGTATCTCTCACTGGTGGTTCAAAAAGAAGAAGTTCTACATCGAAAGACATGGTGCTGATAAAAGACGCAATGATGTTCGATCAAAGCTGCAAATCTTAAGTGTTGTTCGTGTAGAGATCTTCCCTATCTATGGATATGAGTATTTGAAGAAGATAGTCCTTAAAAGAGCAGACTTCAAAGAGTATACTATTGAGGAAAACGACTTCAAACATCTTCTGCCAAATGATTTCGAAGATCTCTATCTCTTGAATCTTCAAGGACACCTTGAGCATTTACCTGTCCGTGAGAAAAAGGCCCTCTCTGCAGCTGTCACTCTTTGGATCAGGGGCTTAGTCATTCGAAAATGAGTTGAGGACTTTCAGCTTGGCATAGAAAGCTACCAAACCAGGATCAACCTTACAAGTCCACAATGGAATGCAACTGGGCATGAATTTCATCGCGAATACAAAGTTCTTGACACCCCTAGAGCCGTCATCTTCACCGACAGATATGGGTCTCGCATGCTTATGCGACTATGTGAGCTCTACAAGTTTAGTGATGGTACTCTCAAATTGGTTGAAGAAGAACTTGACACCAGAGTGAAAGAAATCAAAATTGACATGAAGTCCTGGGAAAAGACTACCTTTTGGACTGATGATGACAAAAAGCGGTGTGAAGATTTCATCACTGCAATCAGGCGAAGACTCAAGACTCGAAGGATCTTCTGCAGTCTTGAAAGTTTTGTTGGTGGTAGGCTTCGGGGTGGTCACTACAAACTTCTTCAGAGAACTGAATGAAGACATCTTCGGGAAGCAGCTTATGTTGTGTTTTAAATATGTGTAATATGTGGTGTACTAACTGTGAACAACTGTAATGCATGTAATAGTGCTAGGTTATGTACTGTGGTTTCCCCTTGTAAAAAGGGAAACATCTGTGTTGTCCACTTCTGATCATATAAAACCGGACACATTTTTCTCCAACAAATATTTTGTCTCATACATATTTAAATCACTTGAGATCCAAAATCTCAAAGGATTTAAAATTTTTGATCGGGGGAGAAAATGTGATATAAATATGAAAGATGTTAAAAAAAATAAGATGACCAATTTTTTTTGTGTGCATACTTCTCTCTAATATGTGCTAAACAATTTTCAAATCTCGAAGCATATATTAAGGGGGAGAATTTGTTTTGGGCAAATTCAAGACATCAGGGTACACAACTTTCAATTTCTCTAAGGTACCTTGATTGTATGGCTTCTAATCTTTTGGTGATCATGTCTGCACTTCATAAAGGGTTCCCTCCAGTATGTGCAAAACCCTCTTTCAAACTTAGAAGCACACATTGAGGGGGAGCAAAATCATGAAAATCTCATCCTTCCCCAAAATGCTTTATCTACTTGATTCGATTTGGGAAGTGATGTTGATATCTTTTAGAAAATGGTATTCAAAGAAGTTAATTCTTCCTCTTACCTCCATGTGCAAAACGATTTCAAACATTTGATGCACATGTTGAGGGAGAGCACTTGTTCTAAAAATATCAAAAACAATTCAGGTACAAAATGTCTTGATAATATATCACAAGTATCTGGATTGATTTTCAAATGATTTTCAATTGGTTTCAATGACAGATGAACAATACCATACAGACCGACCAACGTTACTTTATGTACGGTGATATAAGGATGATAAGGTTAGGTATGTGTTCCCATGATCCACCAGAACCGGAGGAATCTACCCAGGGACAATCCACTAGTTAGTGTAGAAGTCCTTAGGTATGATTATAAAAGGAGAAAAATGAGAAATGGGAAGAATGCGGGCTGAGATAGAGCTAGTACTGGAACAAACCCAACAAGGTTCTAGCTATGAAGTCTCGGTAAGCACTGAAGGGGTTGAAGAATTAAAAAGAATTGAATGAGAAAAGGGTGAAAACAAATAGCCCTCCATATATTCAACCTTAGGGCAGAAACCGGGTTCAATTCATATGCTACTGATGGTAACATCGGTATTGAAGACAAGACGTCATGGACCCAGTGACGCACTGCACTTCAACTTTCCAAACCACTCAAGTTCCTCTTAAAAGGACTTGTTTCATTCTCACGGGGAACCGACATTATCTATCGACCTTCTCTTAGAGATTGTTGATATTGAAGAAGGAGACCCTCTCCCTAGTCTCCGACACAGGATCCAAATATGCACAAAATTGAGTCTAGAGCCACGAGATCATCAATAAATGTAAGATATTAGTTTTCACATACACATCAAACCATAACAACAAGGTGGCGTATAAGTGGAATTCTAGAGAGAGAAAGTTAGAGGTTTAGGGAACTTAGTGAGAGAAAGTGAAAGATATTATTATGAGCTCCAACTCTCTACCTTGGAAGGTAGAGAGTATTTATAGTCTTACATAAATCGCCACACATCGGGCTGTGGATCAGGCATACAGTGGGTAAAGACCCGTCCGTCCTCCACGGTGTTACTAAACTAATTACTACTTAACATAAAAGAACTACGACCACGAGCTTTCTAACGATTACATATACTTGAGGTGACCGACTCTTTAATACCTGGAATTTCTAATTCCTAACAATCTCCCCCTAAGGGAGGTCACCTCAATCATGTACCAAAATTACATTGAATACAACTAGATAATACATTAACAATTTATCTTGCATTCTTGATGTAGTCCTTTGCTCCTAAGCTCGTAGTCATTGATTCTTCACATTGCATGTATGGTTACTCCAAGTGGAGGTCTTTTACTGATCCACGTGATAATAAATTTGAGCCATGTTTTGAGATCATCAGCTATCAAGAATCTCTGAGACATCCTTTGTGGTGTTGGTATTATGTGATGTTGTGACTTTAGGACCGACATGCTCACATTCTGGATCATGATTTCTTCTTATCAGAGTAGTGGAAGCTTTAGTTGATTCATGATATTGGCAGCAGCGTAGCAGAAGCATGGAGTGAAAATATCAGAGTCATTGATGCACTAATCATGATTTCTTTTCAGATGAATGTGTTAAGTGAGCATGCGGCTATGGATTGACCGCTTCATTATGATCAGCTGCAAACGTCGGGTGTACCTGCATACAACAGTTAGCAATAAATCGCACGAAAGTGTCTTTGATCACTTTCATTGAATTGAGGTACACGGCCCACGGTTCCCCGTTGATCAGTACATGTACTGCCTGTGATCAGGTATAATTCCGAAGAATTTCCTTGACAGGGTTTCGCAGCTGTTCTAGCTGTTCTCAAACCGGAACATCTCAAAGAAGACAACACAGAGTGAGTGAACCAGCGAATTTTAAGTCCACTGATTGATGAAAAGAGATTTGAAAAACAATCGTGTATTGCTCAATAGAAATTGTTTTTGCAATACAACGAAGGTTTTATTGAAAATCAATTATCAATCATAAAAATACCTTTTGATTTGAAAAATGAGTACACAGTCGATGTGCTAAAGAAAAGAGTTGTTAAGCACAAAGACCGGTTTTTCAAAGGCATCCGTCAATCCATAACCTGAACCAGGATTGATTCAAGAGATTGAATCGCCCCATTGTTTCTGTTCAGTTGTCACATGGTTGATCCATATAATAGATCTCACATGCCACCTACCAGGAGCTTGTTTGATGTTGGCTCCAGAAGGCTTTCCATCTTCATTGTGAATATGTATACACATCACTCAGATGTTCTGGCAATACCACAAGGATAATGCGTAGGACTCAAGATATAATCTCTCTTTCCACATTGTGTGAAACAGAGAGTCTTCATTGAAAGTGTCATAATGAGATTTATTGATGATCTCGTGGCTCTAGACTCAATTTGTGCATATTTGGATCCTGTACCGGAGACTAGGGAGAGGGTCTCCTTCTTCAATATCAACAATCTCTAAGAGAAAGTCGATAGATAATGTCGGTTCCCCGTGAGAATGAAACAAGTCCTTATAAGAGGAACTTGAGTGGTTTGGAAAGTTGAAGTGCAGTGCGTCACTGGGTCCATGACGTCTTGTCTTCAATACCGATGTTACCATCAGTAGCATATGAATTGAACCCGGTTTCTGCCCTAAGGTTGAATAAATGGAGGGCTATTTGTTTTCACCCTTTCCTCATTCAATTCTTTTTAATTCTTCAACCCCTTCAGTGCTTACCGAGACTTCATAGCTAGAACCTTGTTGGGTTTGTTCCAGTACTAGCTCAGTCTTAGTCTGCACTCTTCCCATATCTCATTTTTCTCCTTTTATCATCATACCTAAGGACTTCTACACTAACTAGTGGATTTTCCCTGGGTAGATCCCTCCGGTTCTGGCGGATCCTGGGAACACATACCTAACCTTATCATCCTTATATCACCGTACATAAAGTAAAGTTGGTCGGTCTATTTGGTATTGTTCATCTGGCATTGGAACCAATTGAAAACCATTTGAAAATCAATTCAGATACTTGTGATATATTATCAAAGCATTTTGTACCTGAATTGTTTTTGATATTTTTAGAACGAGAACTCCCCCTCATCATGTGCATCAAGTATTTGAAAAAGTTTTGCACACGGAGGCAAGAGAAAGAATTAACTTCTTTGATTACCATTTTCTAAAAG
>BPTQ01000004.1:180738956-180829174 GCA_019973895.1 Chrysanthemum seticuspe
CTACTATTCCTATTTTTCTCTAAGCTACTTCTATAGTCCCGAAGTTTGTTACAAGAAGTTCCAGAAGGATTTCTGTAGATGTTCGACTAGTTAGTATTGTGACTACGTTTCCGTCAAACCCTATTACAATTCTACGAAGAGAGTCCAAGTCTTAATTGATACCTTCTGTCTCTTAGGGTTGAGATACTGCTTAAACTCGTGAAGTTCTACTTTGGTCTACTCTTACAGATACTCATGATACACTCTAAAGTATTCAATCACTTACTGTACTCCTTGTAGTCTTACTGATACGGATTGTAAGTCGACTTGAGTTTTAAACACTTGTTGTACTTAGGGCTTACCGTGTTCAAACAGTGGCGACACTTTGAGTGATTTTTATGAAATCTCACATAGTACTCATAGACATTCTCATCTGGTTTCATCTTGAAGTGCTCAAATTCGTCATAGAGTTGGGATTCTCTGTCTTCCATAGTTAATTCTGAACCTGAGAGAAGCATCTTAACATTATCCCAAACTGCCTTTGCATCAGTGTTATGATTGATCAGCTTGTAGATGTCTTTAGGAAGACCTTGAAGAACATTGTTTGAAGCCCTGATATCTTCATCGAATCTCTTTTTATCCTTATCATCAAGCTCATCATACATTTTAGGTCTGTCCATTCCGTAAACAGGAGTACCATCTTCATTAGTATCAAGTATGTCTCTAGTCGTCTCAACTCGATATGGTCCTTCATCAATGGATTTGAGAATGTTGACACCATTTTCCTTTCCAAGGCAATACAATCTGATTCGTTGAGCCCAAGAATCGTAGTCAGTTCTGTCAAGCATGGGTGGACGAGTATCTGAGCCAGCTGCTTGTACATCCTCGGCAACAGTGGAGATGATAGTAGGAACGTTGGTAGACATGTTAACAGATTATACGGGATTTTATAACTCTATGATTAAACCGGGAAATAGATTCTTTCACGGGATTTTACTAAATCAAGAGAAAACCGTAAACAATCACTCAAGTCGCTAGAAGATAATGCACTAAGTCGCTAGAAGATAATGCACTAAGTCGCTAGAAGATAATGCACTAAGTCGCTAACACTTAATTCGCTACACCACTAAGTCGCTAGAGTCCCAAGTCGCTAGACAAAAGCAAGTCGCTAAGTAGTAACTCGCTAAGCCTCAAGTCGCTAGCAAAATTTTGGCAGCAATTCGCTACTCAAGTCGCTAAAGAGCAACTCGCTACAGACCAAGTCTCTATCACCAAGTCGCTACCCGTAGTGGAGAGTCCACTACTTGTACTGTAAATCGCTAGATCTAAGTCGCTAGGTTTAGAACTGTAACTCGCTACAAATTTGTAAAGCAAGTCGCTACGAAGAAACTAATCCGTGAATTAAGTCGCTAGCATGAAAAAACCACATAAACATCACTTTTCAATCCAAAAACAACCCAACCAAGATGATTTAAGCTTACCAAATGATAACCTACACACTTGTGATGATTCTAAACATAAAAGTACTAACAAAATCCAAACTTTAACCCGAGAAATCAACCAAATGATGCAAAAACCACTAAACTTTTTCAAACTCAAAAACCACCTAAAAACCACTAGAAATCCAAAGATGTGCAAGATATGATCTAACCATGGCTCTTGATACCAATTGTAAGATATTAGTTTTCACATACACATCAAACCATAACAACAAGGTGGCGTATAAGTGGAATTCTAGAGAGAGAAAGTTAGAGATTTAGGGAACTTAGTGAGAGAAAGTGAAAGATATTATTATGAGCTCCAACTCTCTACCTTGGAAGGTAGAGAGTATTTATAGTCTTACATCAATCGCCACACATCGGGCTGTGGATCAGGCATACAGTGGGTAAAGACCCGTCCGTCCTCCACGGTGTTACTAAACTAATTACTACTTAACATAAAAGAACTACGACCACGAGCTTTCTAACGATTACATATACTTGAGGTGACCGACTCTTTAATACCTGGAATTTCTAATTCCTAACAATAAATCTCAGTAGGACACTTTCAATGAAGACTCTCTGGTTCACACAATGTGGAAAGACAGATTATATCTTGAGTCCTACGCATTATTCTTGTGGTATTGCCAGAACATCTGAGTGATGTGTAAACATATTCGCAATGAAGATGGAAAACCTTCTGGAGCCAACATCAAACACGCTCCTGGTGGGTGGCATGTGAGATCTATTATATAGATCAACCATGTGACAACTGAACATAAACAATGGGGCGATTCATTCTCTTGAATCAATCCTGGTTCAGGTTATGGATTGACGGATACCTTTGAAAAACAGGTCTTTGTGCTTAATAACTCTTTTCTTTAGCACATCAACCGTGTACTAATTTTTCAAATCAAAAGGTGTTTTTATAATTGATAATTGATTTTCAAAAAAACCTTCGTTGTATTGCAAAAACAATTTCTATTGAGCAATACACGATTGTTTTTCAAATCTCTTTTCATCAATCAGTGGACTTAAATTCGCTGGTTCACTCACTCCGTGTTGTCTTCTTTGAGACGTTCCGGTTTGAGAACAGCTAGAGCAGCTACGAAACCCTGTCAAGGAAATTCTTCGGAATTATACCTGATCACAGGCAGTACATGTACTGATCAACGGGGAACCGTGGGCCGTGTACCTCAATTCAACTAAAGTGGTCAAAGACACTTTTGTACGCTTTATTGCTAACTGTTGTATGCAGGTACGCCCGACGTTTGTAGCTGATCAGAATGAAGCGGTCAATCCATAGCCGCATGCTCACACAATACATTCATCTCTCAAGAAATCATGATAAGTGCATCAATGACTCTGATATTTTCACTCCATGCTTCTGCTACGCTGCTGCAAATATCATGAATTAACGAAAGCCTCCATTACTCTGATGAGAAGATATCATGATCCAGAATGTGAGCATGTCGGTCCGAATGTCTCAACATCACAAAATTCCAACACCACAATGAATATCTAAGAGATTTTTAAGCAGCTGATGATCTCAAAAGCTGGCTCAAATTTACAATCACAGTGGATCAGACACTCTACCTCCATGAATTACTCACTTCTGTTGTTCAATATTGCACTCTCCACAAATGCACTTGGTTTGATTACTTTGTTGAAAAGAAGTCTACGAGCTCATGAATGAAGACTTACTTGAAAGCTAGGATACACAATGTAATTTATGGGGTGACCTCCCTTAGGGGGAGATTGTTAGGAATCAGAAATTCCATAAGTAAAAGAGTCGGTCACCCCAAGTATTATCTAGCAAAAGCTAGCTCGCAGACTTGTCTCTATTTATGTTAGTTATTAAATAAGTAGTAGCGGAGATTAGTATAGTGCAACACCGTGGAGGAAGGACGGGTCTTTACCCATTGTATCCCTGATCCACAGGCCGTCAGGAGGTCATTTAGTCTGTAACCTATAAATACCCTCTACCTTGCAAGGTAGAGTTGGATGTTCTTTTGGTAATCTAATATTCCACAAGTTTCTCTTACTAGAATATCCCACTTTCTCTCTCTCTAAAATCATCTACGTGCTTAGTGTGTTAACGTTATGTTATGTAAGTGAAATCCAATACTCTACAATCTGGACATCCCAATGAGAATAAATGACCCCAAGACTCACTCAGTGTTATATGACCAACTTTTAACATTGTCAGATTTAAGGACTCGTCAACACGGAAACAAGGTGCAGAGTTACTCGACTGCCTAATCACTGATACAATCAAGGGTCTTCCCTCGTATCTTCGTTACAAGGAAGCAGTGAGAGCAGGCAAAGTTGAGTTTATGGATGAAAAGACTTCTGTAGTGCCTACTAAAAAGACTAGAAGATCAGGTAGCACTGGAAGCACGGGGAGTACTAATAAGTATAAGAAAAGAAACCCATCCCGTAAGAGGAAAGTCCCCGATTAGATCGTTCATCCTCAAGTTAAACCAAAACCTATTCCAGAGGACGACGACTCTGAAACTGAGTCTGATGAGGTGGTTTACTACTCAGAAACACCAACAGATGATACATCCTCACCAATGTCAGAAGAAAAACCACCAAGTCCCTCATCAGAAAAAGGGAAGAAACCAGTGGCAGAGGAAGAGGAAGAAGATTCTGATGAAGAGAATGATCCAAAAGATGAAGACAGAGAATATCAGAAAACTCTGAAACATCTGAGACTACAGCAAGCTGCCAAAGATTTTAAAGCTCAACAGTTGAAAGGCCCTGGAGGTTCCAGCAGTGGTGTTCCCGTCACACCAGTTCTTGATGTGTTTAATCAACCCGATAAGGGAACTGGTGACACCACAAAGGAATCTACGGACCAACAGCAGCAGGATTATGAAGTTAAGTTCGATTTTGAGGAAGATGAACAGGAAACTACTGAGAAGATAACTGATGAAGATATGGAAAAAACTGCAAAGGAAAAGGCTGATGAAGAAGCACGTGCTAAAGAGGAAGAAGAAGAAAGGATAAGGATTGAAACAGATAGCTACCTCCGAGATAATCCTGAACACAATCCTGAACAATCTTCGGAGCTACCTGATGAGTGTCTAAATACTCATCATTTTTGTACCATTTAAACTGCAAAAACATCTGAAAACACTCAGAAATGCATCAAAATGATAAAAATATCACAAATAAGTGTTTTATGTGTTTTAAATGCAAAAATATCAAAATCTGGTAAAAAACGTATCAAGTTTGCATAATTGGCAGTTTTAGTCCCCCAAGTTTCAAAAGTTGTTAAAAACAGTCCCTGGTAAAACCAAATAAAGAAAAATATCATTTCAAGTCCCCAGGGATTCCTAAGTTGTCAAAATTGGTCCTTGAGATTTAAATTCACAAAATTACAACTTAGGTCCCTTAACTTTCAAAAAAATGACAAGTTAGGTCCCTAAACTTTCAAAGATTGTCAAGTTTGGCCCTTGGGTTATAAATTCAGAATGTGCATGATTGGCCCCTGGAAAATCAGAAAATGGCAGAATGGTCCTTCAAGATTTCAGAAATTACAAGTTTAGTCCTTTTAATATTAAACCTTCCAAGCCTTGTCAAAACACCTTTGACCCCTGCCTTTATACCATTTTGGACCCCCTGTCATTACCTGTTTTGGACTGCCTGGTCAAATAAAGTCAAACCAAACAACCCTTCCCTCCTTATCCTGTTTATCTCCTCCACCACTTGACTGCTACACACAGGCCACCATCACCTCACCTTTTCTCCTCAAACCACCCCCCTCATCATCACAACCCACTACAATAAATGCCACCCCCCCTAGTTGCTAGTTTCAGAGCCAACAGTCAAATATAGCATTTCCCGCCAAAACCAATCCAAAGGCCAATATGATCTCTACTCATCCAATGGCTAAAAATATTGATGGGATTTGATCAGAGGACACGTGTAAGCCATTTTGAAGTATAAAAAGAGAAGGAGAAGCAAAGACAAACGCAGTAGTTAGCTTTTTAAATTAATGTATGTCGTTTTTTCTTAAAGTATCTTAATTAGCTTTCAAATTTGTAATTTCAAGCTTTCTTGTATTGAACTTAAGTAATTTGATCATTATAATCTGTTTTTGAGCCTTAAATCAAAGTTTAATTTATATTTCAAAATTTCAGTCTACTGTTGCAAATTTTAACTTCAAGTTCTTGAATTTAAGCTTCCAATAGCTTATGTTTAAGTTCAGACAAGCTTAGTTAAGCTTTTTATAGCTTTTGTTAAGTTTATATATCAGTTTCAAGCAATTCTCATGCATGGTCAACAAAAGTCAACTGAGGTGCTAAATTGGAAAATGGTGATCTTGGGTTGTTGCAGAGCAGTGTTTGGGTTGGAATTAGATTAGAATAGTCATATTGGGATTGGTTTAAGCTGTAATATCAGCTGGAGCATTTGTAAGTTTGATTCTCATTTTCATTTTTCAATCAGTTTGCAGTTTATGTTTGTGTTTGTAACCTGTGATCATTAATAGCTTAAAACTTTTTAAATAGTGGTATTTAGGGTAACTAAATTCATATTAAGTAATGGTTTGTACTAGCTCAGTAGATTGCTCAGTCATTAGCCCAAACAGTTTCTAAAAGACTGTTTGGATCAGTAGGTTTGTTTAAGCTCAAGCTCTTGTTTTTGCTTTATAACTGTCCACTTAGTCTTAATATTGTCAACTAGAATCAGATCTGTCAAAAACTTGCTTCTGCATAAGCTTAAAGTCAAACTCATTTTTTAATCTGTCCTTATGGTTTAAATTGTTTGAATCAGTTAGCACAAATGAGTATTTAGGTTTCAAATACATAGAGATAGCTTGAACTAGTTTCATTTCACCATTAAACATCATATGCAGTCCTTAAATTGGTTCCAAAGTTCACAAAAGTCAAAGTTTCAAAATCTGTCAAAAGTCAAATATATTTGCAAAACCCAGTTTTAAGCCCACCTTGGGTGATTTTTAACAGATTCATTATTGGGTCAATTCAAGTGAGACTTTTTGTTTTTAAAACTTCAACTGGTCAAGTTACTTGTTATGATTTTTATTGATTTTTAGAATTTTTCTAAAGGCTTCAATAGAGCTTATCAAACAGGGCTTATGTGCCCTGTTCACAAACTCAGTCAAAGCTGAGTTTTCTCAGCTTATTGCAAGGCTTGTCCCAAGCTCAATAGAGCTTGTCTAGGTCTGTTTTTTGGTTTGAAGGTACCTAGCCAGGTCTAGTTTAGATTCCAACAATTGGTTTTGAGTTTGGACTTGTTTAAGTGCTTATTTTCCAGTCTCCAAGTAGCACAAAAAATCTGTTTTGGCATCTTAACTCAAATCAATCAAATCACAAGCAGTTGCAATTCAGAGGTCAAGGTCATTTGTAATTTGTTGTTTTAAAGTACTTATAGCTTATTAGAGCTTCTGTGAAAGTTTGGTTCTCAGTTTGTAACTTGTGCTTATTCAAAGTGCTTATTAATAAGGACTTATAAATGCAGTTTCAATTTCCTCCACATAAGCTACTGTTTTTCTATTTTTCCTAGATTCTAAATATTATTTTAGACTTTTCTTGAATTTTTCACATTTTTCTAGGTCAGTTTGCTATTTTTCTTAATTAAAAACAGTTTTTAAGTCATTTTAAATAGCTTTTAATACAATTAAATCAGAAAAAGTTCAAAAAAATAATTTTTTATTTTTCTTAGGTTAAGATAAATATAAAAAGTAAAAAAAATATTTTTCCAGATTTTTCATAGTTTATTTTGTAATTTTTAGCAATTTAAGTAGTTTTAAATAGTTTTTAATTCCTAGAAAATAGAAAAATAATCAGAAAAATACAAAAATAGTTTTGAAAATTCTCTTTTGATATTTTAGATTTTTCCATGTCATAATTTTATTTTTCTAGCTTTATTTCCTATTTTCATGTATTTTAGGTTATTATTTAATAGTTAAAATTAGTTTTTAATTAATAATAATTAGATAAATAGTTATAAAAATAATTTTCTTTTTCTATAAAATTTCTTTTATCATTAGGTTTATAAAAATGTCATTTTCATATTTTTAGGATTTATATTGCTTTAGTTTCACATTTTCTTTAGTACGTCACGTATTTTTAAATTCAAGTTTTATAAAAACATAAAATCAAAAACATCATTTTGAAAATAGTGATAGCGTTTATTTAATATTTTTTATCTTTTTAATTCTCTTTAATTTGCATTTAAGCCTCTGTAATTTATTTACTTTTTCCTTAGTTATAATAAATCAAATCTCAGTATCCGTTCAAATCTTCTCGATCACTACACGTTTGATTATTCTCGCACGGCTCGTTGGGACTTAACGACCTGGGGAAACACTATACTCCCCTGATCTTCATTGCATTCTGTGTCTGAGCTGTTTTAAGTTTCTTACAGCGGCCATTCACAAGTGGTCAGCTTGCGTGAGAAAACTTGACGGTTTAGCACGAATCACTACCCCATGACCCTTTCACAACTGAATCATCATCTCACTCTTCACCACCACCATCAAAAGATACAACAACAAGATCATCGTCCAAGTCAGTCAAGAAAAATGCAGATACATGGGCATCTCGAACAAAGACCAAGATCCAAAAGGCTGTGAAACAAGCAAGAAAACATAGTATAGTAGACAGAAAACTAAACTTGCTGGTAGACATGGTCAATTTGCTTTGCCAAGAGATGAACACGTTCATTAAGGAGAGAGATCAGATCAAGCTATTCCTCAACAGAGACATTCAAGGAGAAATGGACGAGAAGATCAAGGAATATACTCATCAGTTCCTACTCCAATATGTCCCGGGAATAACCAAAAACATGTTCTCCAAACAACTTTACCCTACATTGAGAACACTGATCAGATAGACAATTATCACAACACCAGTGACAATGCAGACTCGACCAGTCCAACCACCTCATGTCACAGAAACTGATCTACTATCACAGTTGATAACTCGGATGACTGCTCGATCTTTGACGGTCACATCTTATGAATTGAAGTTTCTTGAGGTTCTCCTTGCTCATCAACTAAAGACTACATGCAAGGAAGCTGCTGGTATTGAGAAGCGTTACAGAGACGATGATGACATGGTCAAAGATCCAAATGCAAAACGTCAGAAGAAAACAGGCGAGTCTTCATCATCTATTCCACCACCACAACAAAAGAACACCACCACATCTACTACTCCGGCTACTCAGCAACCTCCTGCAACTGATAAGCCTCGGGATTCTGAGTCTCCACCACCATTGGAGAAAACCAGTGATCACTTTCAATACACTGGTGGTGAAGACAAAGAAAATCCTAACCCCAGCAACATCCATCATCCCCACCATCAACTAAGCAACAACCGGGATCATCCTCCAAACGTAAGAAGAAGAAATCAAGTTCAGTTGTCTCCTGGTTGGATGAAGATGACACTGAAGAGTATGACTGGTTTAGCAAGTTAGTTGATGCCACGCCTCGATTACCGAAAGGTCAAGAACCGCTAGATGGTCGTACTATGGAGCAAGTCAAAATTATCCAGGATGAGTTCAAATTCAAGAAGATGACGAAGAGGGAATTACGCCGTATCAAGAACGAAGCGTTCCAATTTATAAAAGATGGATCCGGCAGTGCAATTGAAGTAGAATACCATCTCGACAACATTGTACGACCCATTTCTAACAACATTGACTGGCTAAATCCCGAAGCAAACATCGACGTGTCAAGACGGGATAATACTCCATATTACATCGAATGGACTGAACCACTACCAACCATTGGCCGACCAGATCAACCCAAGATTCCCTACCGCTTCTTCTTTAACAATGACCTAGAGTTCCTTCAACATGGAAGTAGCATAAGCAAAAAGTATGCTACATCACTAACCTTCAACATACCAGCTACAATCTTTGCCACCAATGTTGCCATCGAGGAAGAGGCCACCAAAATGTTCGTTGAAAAAGTGGTGGACTATGACCTTGATGCTAATTATGGGATTCATCATTGGCTACCAAGGAGAAGCTTGTATTACAGAAGCTGCCAAGTTCAACGGTCGAACAAGGAGGTGTATAGTGATAAGAAGATCGTTGCTATCATGAACATCACTTTGGCTACGAAATGGGATTATTCATTCGTGAAAGAAATCAAGGTCAAACGCCAGGATGAACAAGAATATGATTTTACTAAGGCTGATTTTCCGAGATTGTCGCTCAACGACATTGAAGATATGTATCTTGCTAAGGTACAAAGACGGATGAGACAATTCTTGATAAGGTTTTAAAAGGTACCTTTTTAAGGGGTCATTTAAGCCCTTATTCGATCACTTCTGTATCCGTTATTGCTTAATATCGTTCCTTTTCACTTTTTAGGTCTCTTGAAGGCAAAATGCTGGAATGATGCTTATTTGGACGAAAAGGCGCGAATATACGAAGAAAATGGCCAAAGTCAGAATCGAGACACTCAAAGCTGCTGAAACATAAGGCGACGGCGTCACTGCATATCTGCGACGCCGTCGGGAAGGAATTTTGCGACGGGTCAGAAGCGAAATTGCATGTTTTCAAGGGACGACGTCAGGTTCTAAAGGAGTAGGCCGTCGTTACTCAGACGGCCTAGATGCAGCCAAGACGGCGTCAGAGCTGAAGGGGACGGCGTCACAGTCATAAGGTGACGCCGTCGAAAGGTTTACGTGGCCAAGACGAAACCCTAATGACGGCGACACGACGGCGTCACGAAACATAAGGTGACGCCGTCGCAGATGTAATCTTATATATAGAATCCGAATTTTTCAGTTTTTGAGTGTAGTCTTTTGGAGTAAAAACCTAAAACCGAACCAAGGCTTTCTTGTGCAGTATTTTAGGGTTCTAAACCCTATTATACATCAAGATAAGTATTTACTTCATTAATTTAATTATGTCTTTGATTATTTGTGTGTATGCTTGCATGTTCTCCATGTCCGGCTAATTTATTTGTGTGTTTGCTTAGGGAATATGAAACTTAATTATTGAATATTGATTAGTTGATACTTATCTTAGTTGACTAATGATCTAGAGTGCGCTAGATTATTCGTTGTGTACTTAATGCTTGACATTTCTTTGTGAACTTTAGAATATAATTATCTAGGTAATTGTAGGATAAAGTATTCAAGGACAACCGTAGAGTAGGCGTCTATAAATCACTAGAGGATTTGTAAACAAGACCCTTTGGTAATTTCAAAGAGTTAGGGAAATAAGCACGCCCTATAGCCTTAGAATCACAACGCAACTAGGAATAAGGGCGTGACAAATCAACCATCAATAGGAGATAATTAAGGAGTAGTAAAACCTAAGTAAACACATCTTTAAACTATCATACGAGTACACATCAATTAGACATAGACTATCACAACCTTAGCTTAGATAATTAGATAATAGTAGAGTAATCGGTAGCAATACCAACCCCCCAAATCCAATACCCGAGATTCGTACCTTTTCATTTTCTAAAAAACATAAAAAGATAAAAAATAATCTTCCTCAACCTCAACCTTAGCGTAGTAACTTCTCACTAGCATTCCTATTCCCCTAGAGAACGATATCAATACCCGTGGCTTACCCTAATTACTACACTACAACGATTAGGTTCACTGCCTAGGGTGTTATAAAACTTGCTCGAAGAAAAGGAAGTTTCCTTGACCCCGAACGACGCGTGTAGCGTTATCAATTCTCCACCAACATTCAGCTTCAGTACATCACAGCCTTACTGATATTCATTCGAAGCAAAGTGATCCAAGAACGTGTGGAAGATCTCCAGCTTGCGGTCGAATCTTATCAGAAGCAAGTCAACCTTACTCCACCGTTGTTACACTTTCCCAACATAAACCAACTATCTCAGTACACCGTCTTGAAGAAACCAAAGTTTGGAGTTGTTTACTAGTAGTGAACTTCACCATAATTGCTTCATGGCGTACGACGAGGTTCATAAGTTCCGCGATTACACGTTGAAAATGGTTCATGATGGGTTAGCGTACCGGTTAAAGGATATTCAGGAAGGCATTGGGTCAAAGAAGAGGTGGAACTCAAAGGAACAGAAAGAAGCTAAAAGGATCATTACGAGGCTGGATGAAAGGATGTTTCATCGAGATCAGATGAGGAGATTAGAGAGCTATATGGGCGGAAGACAGAGTTTCTCAATTACAACATTTCAACAAGAAGAGAGAACTCCTGGTCTACTTGAGTAATTCTTTGGTACTCCTAAAAACTCTAGATTGATTATTTGGATTGTTTGATTTGTATATTCACTATGGCTTGTGCACACATAACAGTGTACAACCCTTACTTGTAATGAACGGACC
Organism: Chrysanthemum seticuspe; assembly: GCA_019973895.1. Taxonomy (NCBI): domain Eukaryota; kingdom Viridiplantae; phylum Streptophyta; class Magnoliopsida; order Asterales; family Asteraceae; genus Chrysanthemum; species Chrysanthemum seticuspe. The sequence continues at coordinate 180,750,721 of BPTQ01000004.1, forward strand.
CTGTGGTATGCATCAGTGCCACAATCCTAATAAAAGGAGCTAAAGCTTCTTACTTTTGAGTAAAACTTATCAAAACTTTAACTATTTTTAAAGTTTTGCTCAAAAGAACAAGTACTTCCTCTTATGTTATCAAAACCTCAAAAGTTAGTATTACTTGTTGAGGGGGAGTATTTGCAAAATATCTTTGTTTACAAAATGTTCTTCATGGAAATATTCCCACAAAACTTGAAATGGACATATTCAATATCAAATTTCATCAAAAACAACATTAATATGCCATTTTAAGGGGGAGAAAAATTGTGTGATATAAATATGTTGGATTGCGATTAAATCCTCGTGTGCTAAGACTTAACCCATGAATTGACGAGATCTGAACTAATCATACATCAAAAAGATTTGTCTTCCAAGACTTATCCGAGTAGATCGTACCAATTCGAGAAACTCTTGATAGACATGAACTTTGACGGGTTTGACAACCTTTTCAAGGTTTGTCCACACCTTCAAGGTAGTTATTAGAGCTAGTTGTCACCTAAAAGCTGACAATGCATCTCTTTAACTATGCAACGTAACTATGTCTCGCGGGGAATTGTCTATCTTGAGTTGATCAATTCAAAAGTGCGAGCTCTACCCTCACTGTGCAGATTTCTGTCAAAACACTTAAGCACATGTGGAGGGGGAGTATTTCTGAAAATGCAAAACTCTCAAAGTATTACAAACATGTTTTCATTGATAAACACTTTGAGATATTTTCAAGAAAATGGTTTTATGGCAACGTAGGATAGTCATGGAGTTATAAGGCGACTAAGGTTAGGAATAACCGTCCTATGATCCGCCAGAGCCGGAGGGATCTACCCAAGGACACCACCAATAATTAGTACTTAGAAGTCCTTAGGTATGATTATGAAAAATGAAGAAAATGAGAATCGGAGAAAGAAGAAGTTGAAGAATTAAAAAGAAAAGTAAAGAAAAGGGTGAAAAGAAATAGCCCTCCAAATTACTCAACTTAGGGCAGACTCCGGGTTCAATTCATATGCTATTGGGTGTCATTAGATGACACAGGTATTGAAGAATTAAAGTCGTCATGGACCCAGTGACGCAATGCACTAAACCTTCTTAGCCACTCAAGTTTCTCTCAACAGAAGCTTGCTTCATTCTCACAGGAAACCCTACGTAAACTATCGACTTTATCTTAGAGATTGTTGGTATTGAAGAAGGAGACCCTCTCCCTAGTCTCTGCTCAGGAAAACCAAAGCGCACTATTGAGTCTAGAGCCACGAGATTCATCAAAAGATCTCTTAGGAAAACTTGACATTTCATCACTTGTCGTGCAACATTAAGGACGCAAGTTGTTAGGTCACCATAATGTAACACAAGCATCAATATGTAAGAAATATAGATGAGATGATCGGTTGAACACACAACACACACACGATAAGACAATAGTGAAAGGTTATGCGTAGGTGTAATATGAAAGTGAACAACCAACCTTCAAATGAAGGTTTACAAAGGTATTTATAGGGGAAGGGACTAGGGCAACACTACAAGTTCCCTTCCTCCCTTATCGGACAATGGCCAAGCTTATAGGCTTTCTACATAAGTCTTGACATTAATACAAACATAAAAGCCTAGTTAAGCAACCTATTACATATTGATTACTAACACTTGAAATATAGTTTAGGAGTGATTCCAATAATCTCCCCCTAAGTGTTAGTAATTAATGACATCAGTAATCATGAAAGGTTGTTGGTGCGGATGTAATAGTTGCTTTGACGTCTTCTGACATTCTTCTTTCTTGTGAGAAGAAGTGTCTTGATTCTAACAATCTCCCCAGTGTGAGGATCTTGTTTATCTTTGAATTTTTCAGCTTTGACGTCTACATTTATCTTTGTTCTTTGTTCTGGTGTGGATATGGTGAGGTTATGTTGTTGTAATCTGCATCAGGTCCGCTTCGTTGCACAGGTGTCTCCACGTCCTTCTACAACATGCTCACACGCTCTTTGACGTAGTAATTCATTGTTGATGTAGTTCTCTTTAGTCTTTAAACTTTGTAGATTCTTTGGCTTTGACGAAGAATCATTCTAACTTTTGTGTCGCCTTTCGTGAGAACTTCAATTTGTGTTGTTGTTGGTATGAGCATGTGGAGAATCAGCACGATCATCTCCCAAGAGCATTCATAAGAAGAAAACATAAGAATGGGTTAGTGATAAACACCAATCGATCATTGTGGCCCTTTCTTAGAGAATTGACCACTACGATTGTTCTTCTGATGAATGACTTGATTCCATTCACCTTGGTCGGGTGAATCAGCCGTCCGAATCCCATAAGGGACAGTTGGCATTACATTGAGCAAGTTCAAGTAATGACCCATATTTTTAGGACTCGATTCTTGAGAGGAATCTCCTTAGCGGGATTTCCAGCACTTACAAGTTCGAACTTCAAGCGTGTTAATAGCATAGTGTGAAAACACATCTCTAATTCTTGCAAAGGTTTTTCCTGAACTGGAGTCCCTCAAGTAGGATAACACGATGTACCAAAGTACACCTACAGTTCAGGTGAGTCGCTGAGGTACACCAAAGCATCACCCCACGACTGTACACCGTTTGAGACAACACTAAGCGTAACCCACAAGGAGTTACCGAAGTGACCTGCTGTCAGGGCTATTTGATCTTGACCCTGGCAGGAGTTTCCATTCAATCACTGAGGATCACAGTTGTGAACCGCTCATAAATGTTCTCAACAGATTGCTAAGATCTGTGTAGGACTCTAGAATTGTATCACTTGTGTCCTTAATGTTGAACAACAAGTGATGAAATGTCATGTGTTCCTAAGAGATCTTTTGATGAATCTCGTGGCTCTAGACTCAATAGTGCGCTTTGGTTTTCCTGAGCGGAGACTAGGGAGAGAGTCTCCTTCTTCAATACCAGCAATCTCTAAGAGAAAGCCGATAGTTTACGTAGGGTTCCCTGTGAGAATGAAACAAGCTTCTGTTGAGAGAACCTTGAGTGGCTAAGAAGGTTTAGTGCATGCGTCACTGGGTCCATGACGACTTTAATCTTCAATACCGGTGTCATCAAGTGACAACCAGTAGCATATGAATTGAACCCGTTGTCTGCCCTAAGTTGAATAATTTGGAGGGCTATTTCTTTTCACCCTTTTCTTTACTTTTCTTTTTAATTCTTCAACTCCTTCTTTCTTAGATTCTCATTTTCTCCTTTTTATAATCATACATAAGGACTTCTAAATTCTAACTATTTGTGGTGTCCTTGGGTAGATCCCTCCGGCTCTGGCGGATCATAGGACGGTTATTCCTAACCTTAGTCACCTTATAACTCCATGACTATCCTAGCTTGCCATAAAACCATTTTCTCGAAAATCTCTCAAAGTGTTTATGAGTGAAAACATTTTGTAACACTTCGAGAGTTTTGTATTTTCAGAAATACTTCCCCTCCACATGTGCTCAAGTGTTTTGACAGAAATCTGCACAGTGAGGGTAGAGCTTGCACTTTTGAATTGATCGACTCAAGATAGACAATTCCCCGCGAAACACGGTTACGTTGCATAGTTAAAGAGTTGCATTTTCAGCTTTTAGGTGGAAAATAGCTCTAATAACTACCTTGAAGGTGTGTACAAACCTTGAAAAGGTTGTCAACCCCGTCAAAGTTCATGTCTATCAAGAGTTTTCGAAGGGGTAAAATCTACTCAGATAAGTCTTGGAAGACAAATCTTTTTTATGTATGATAGTTCATATCTCGTCAATTCATGGGTTAAGTCTTATCATGAAGATTCAATCACATTTTCCAACATATTTGTATCAAACAATTTTTCTCCCCCTAAAAAATGGCATATCAATGTTATTTTTGACGAAATTTTGATATCGAATATGACCATTTTGAGATTTGTGGGAAGTTTCCACGAAGAACAATTTGTGAACAAAGAGTTTTTAGCAAATACTCCCCCTCAACAAGTAATATTAACTTTTGAGGTTTTAGAAAACATAACGGGAAGTACTTGTTCTTTTGAGCAAATCTTTGAAAAATGAAAATTTTGATAAGTTTTAGGGTAAAAGCCATAAAATAACAACGTACTTTCTAAAATTTACCGACTTGAAACACTTACTTTTTTATTAACATATACACCCACGTACTTTCAAATTTTGTTCCGACTTTACCCATATTGTAATAAAATAATATTATTTAATATGATATTATATTAATATAAATCGGTCATATGGGTGAAGTCGGAACAAAATTTGAAAGTACGTGGGTGTATATGTTAATAAAAAAGTAAGTGTTTCAAGTCGGTACATTTTAGAAAGTACGTTGTTATTTTATAGCTTTTAACCTAAGTTTTACTCAAAAGTAAGAAGCTTTCGCTCCTTTTATAAGGATTGTAGCACTGAAGCGTACCACAGGGTCCTTTCATTACAAGAACGGGTTGTACACTGTTATGTGTGCACAAGCCATCGTCAAATATATAGATCATAATATCCAAATATCAATCAAAGATATAATTAAGGAGTACTACGCATTCCTTCAATGACACGGGGAGTTCACTCTTGACGTTGATAGCCCATAAGAGGGAAGCTCTCTCTTCCACCCACAAAGCTCTCTAACCTCCGCATCTGATCCCGGTGAAACAACCTCTCATCAATCCTCTTGATAAACTTCTTGACATCCCTCTTTTCTCTAGAGTTCTACCGCTTCTTCGACCCAATGCCTTCATGAATCTCTTTTAACTGATACGCTAACCCGTCACGAACCTTCTTTAGAGTGTTATCACAAAACTTGTGAAGCTCATTGCATGCCATGAAACAGTTATGGTGAAGTTCACTGCGGTAAACGACGCCAAACTTTGGTTTCTTGATGATGGTGTACTGAGAGAGTTGGTTGATGTCGGGAAAGTGGAGCAACGGTTTAGTGAGATTGACCTTTTTCTGATATGATTCCACGACAAGTTGAAGGTCTTCAACACGTTCTTGGATGACGATGCTTCTTATGAATATCAACAAGGACTTGATGTACTGCAGCTGGATTTTGGTGGAGAAATGTCGGACCTTATACCTTGGCCAGATACATGTCTTCAATGTCGTTGAGCGACAATCTCAGAAAATCAGCTTCAGTAAAGTCATATTCCTGATCGTCTTGGCGTTAGACTTTGATTGCTTCCAGGAATGAGTAATCCCACTTTGTAGCCAGACTGACATTCATTATAGCAACAATCCGTTTGTCACTGTACACCTCTTTGTTTGATTTAAGTACCTGCAAGCTTCTGTAGTATAGTCTTCTTCGTGCAGGCCAATGATGAATTCCATACTGTGAATCGAGGTCATAATTTACCACATTATCAACAAACATTCTTGTAGCTTCTTCCTCGATGGCAACATTATCGGAGAAGACTGCTGCCGGGATGTTGAAGGTGAGTGAGGTAGCGTATTTCTTGCTTACATCGCTACCGTGTTGAAGAATTCCAGGTCGTTGTTGAAGAAGTATTGGTAGGGAATCCTTTGTTGATCAGGTCTGCCGATGGTTGGTAGTGGCTTTGTCCAGTCAGTGTAGTAAGGAGTCTTGTCAGGTCTTGTGAAGTCGATGTTGGATTCAGGGTTGAGCCAATCAATATTGTTAGACATGGCTCGTGCGATGTTGTCGAGATGATATTCGACTTCAATAGCACTATTGGAGGTATCCATAAGCACTTGAAACGCGTCTTTGATTCGGCGCAATTATCCCTTCGTCATCTTCTTCACTTCGAACTTTTCTTGAATAATCTTGACATGCTCCATGGTTCGACCATCTACCGGTTCTTGGACTTCCGGTAATTGAGGGGTGGCATCAACAAGCTTGGAGAACCAGTCATATTCTTCAGTTTCATCTTCATCTAGCCATGATACAACTGATGTTGACCTTTTGTAAAACCCTGAAATCGTAAACTTGTGAAATGACCATAATGCCCATAATCTACGAATCCATAAAATAATCGAGCTCGTCAAATACTTATGAAAATAAAACTATATGGAACACTTGAGATTTATTTCTTCCATTTTAACTTACAAATTAAAGTAATACATTTAAATATTAACACACCAAATTAATTAACAAAATAATTAAATGTACAAATGTATTTTGGGAAGGAGAAAACTAAATTCCCTTGTGATTGCCTAAATTTCGGCCAAAGAGAAGAAAAAGAAACGGCTATTGAGGCTCCTAAAATCATTGCCTAACATAACAATTCTTATCCTATAATTACTTGTATTATTAAGTCAAAAGCATTCCAATAAAACCCTAGCCTCAAAATACTATACGGCAAACAGAAAACCCTCTCCTCCATCTCATTTTCAGTCGACCTAAATCAGTCCAAGAAGGACACCAAAGTGTTTGTGAAACCACGATCGGTACACGTGTTGTTTGGGGTTTGCTTGGTGGCATTAGGATGTTACATTGCTGCTGCGGTCGTGGATAAATAAGGGCACGAAAGGAGTGCTTTGGTTGGTTTCGTGTTGGTTGGTTTCGTCCTTTGTTCTCTGTTCTACATTACACGCTACCAGGTATTTTAAAACTCGTCTCCTCTGTGTTCCTTGATTTCTGGACGTGGGGTTTATGACCATTTATGTAACAATTCGCATTTTCGGGTCATTATTCATTTTTACTATTCACTGTTACTATTCACTTTTCACTATTCATCCCGTAAAATTTTTATTTCACATTCTCGTAAGATAAATTATTTTAGTAATGACCTGAGAGTTCAACAATCATTAGATCATTTTCGCAAAAGTTATTAAGAAAATATCATTTTAAAGTTTCATTCTGATCGGAACACCATTTTAACATCCCGCGCATATCGAAAACCGTCTCTGATAATTTTCTCCGCATCAGATAAATTTTTAGATCACTCATGATTAATTTGAGAATTTTTAAGATTTATTTTTATGTTACCAAATAAGCCAAGCGCGATATGAAACTAAACTTACGTTTTAAACAATTCTACTTACATCCAAACTTAACCATTCCTGCACTGTATTTCCTAAGATATTTTGAAACTTTTACATTTTTTAGAAAAGTCAAACATATTTCCCTCCTCCTTTGACCATAAAGAAATTAACCTTGTACGTTCTACCTTTTTCTTAAATTGCGTAATTTTTAAACTTCACGTATAACTGTTAAGTTATCCCACGTACGACGAAAACCACATTTTGACATCTCATATCACTTTTAGACTAATTTTAGTCTACTTTAAATAAATCCACGATTATTTCCCTGAAATCTCGTCTTTTCTGATAAATTTTTACGCGTTTTTGACCCGTGTTTTCAGTTTTAGCGCGTTTAAGCAACCCGATAGAACGTATCACTAATCTAATATGCTTATATAGAGTATATTGAAAAGTTTTAACATATTTATAAGATTCATATTATTTGGATAGCCGATTTTAAGTTTCGTGACTTAACGACTTACAGTTAGCGATTAACGGGACCAAAACTCACTCCGTAAAAGCAAGATATTATCAAAACTTATATCTAGTCATCCAAGATAGGCATTGAACGAAATTCTTGACCACATGAAGAGTTTCTTGGTGAATAAATAAGGAGGTGAATGTGTTTTAGAGAGTTGTGATCAAATTGGCTAGTTATACTATATAAGACTTAAAGATTAAGTTACTTAGCACATGTATAAAGCTTCCTATGTAAGAACCCTCAAAATATCGCAGCGGAAGATTGTGTCATTGGGGTGCTACTTCATAATACAAAGTACAAGTTATAAAAAACGACCTCTAAATGAGACGTTTTGAAAAGTTACCATTCGATTGATAAAATCAGAGTTACAAACAATGAGGTCCCAAAGTATAATATATAAATGTTTACAAAATGTTTCGAATGGTAAATACGAATGCATAAAGTCTTCAAAATATGTCGTGCGACTCTATGCTTCAAACTCTAGCTATCGCCTTAAGACCTGAGATAAGCATGCTAAAAAGTGCCAACACAAAGGTTGGTGAGTTCATAGAGTTTGTTTAACATGTAAAAGCCTTTAAAGAATGTTTACACATCAAAGGCATTGCAAATCCACTCAGTTCAAAGTTCCGCCCATACAAAACTTGCAACCTGTGTGTTCACAACCCACTGCCAAAATATAGTTTGCACAATCATGTATGTATGTATCATAGTAGTAAAAAGTATAAATGTCACCACAAGGGTCTTCCAACAACTTAATTTGGGATGTATCTAATTTAATAGCCTTCCAACAACTTAATTTGGAGCCACTAAATTAATGGTCATCCAACAACTTAATTTGGAGCCACTTGTGTATGTATCTAATTTAATAGCCTTCCAACAACTTAATTTGGAGCCACTAAATTAATAGTCATCCAACAACTTAATTTGGAGCCACTGAATTGCACGTACTAGGAGCCTCTTCCCAAAGATTAATGGTCATCCAACAACTTAATTTGGAGCCACTAAGTTGAATAACGCAATTAAGTATAATGCACTCAAGAATAACGCAAATAAGTATAATGCAATCATTTATAATGAAATCAAGTATAATGTTTTGAGTATTTATACAAGTAAAAGCAATTAGTTGAGCATGTATCTCCCCCAAAGAGTTTGTAAACCAAGTATTAAAAGAGTAGGGCTATGACTCACGGTAATTCTTAAAAGTTTAGAGTACTTGTGAAAGTAAATGAAAATAGTTTGAGCATGTATCTCCCCCAAAAGTAATTGAAAATGTATAAAAGTAGGGGCTATGGAAGGATCGGTTTAAGTAACAACTTGTTTCTAGGGGCTATGAAACTTTTTCATAATTGTTTTACTGATTACCGTGAGTTTCATAGCCCCACTTTTCTGTAACACCCCCAAAATATCGCAGCGGAAGATTGTGTCATTGGGGTACTACTTCATAATACAAAGTACAAGTTATAGAAAACGACCTCTAAATGAGACGTTTTGAAAAGTTACCATTCGATTAATGAAATCAGAGTTACAAACAATAAGGTCCCAAAGTATAATATATAAATCTTTACAAAATTGTTAATACAAATAAACCATAAAACCGTTTATTAATCTTTTGCGATCTCTTTGTGTTTTGTTGATAACAAATATAAAGTTATCTTAAGTACAATTATAAAGGATACATGTTAGTTTTGTAAAGCATTTACATATAGCCATTTAACTACAAAAATGTAGTAATTAAGCATTTGTTGTAATAGTTTATTAGGATGGGTAAATATCATAACCCATGGATCTTAAATCCATACCCAAAGAGACTTGATACAATGGATACTTAGATACATTGAATCTAGATATAACCCATGGACCAACCCATGACCCATAACCAAAAACCCATGGGCAAAGAGGAGCGTTCCACGGATCCCTAGGATTACACTAGACGGATCCCTTGTGGAAGGGATCCGTGGGATCCGTGGGAACAGTGAAGAAATTTGCCTATAAATAGAGAGCCATTTCTTCTTTCTAACTTACCCCTCTTCTTACTAAATCTCTCATACACTCTCATTCTCTTCTAACATATAGATCACTTGATCTAGAGAGTTGTTCTTCTTTCTTTCTATTTGTGATCCTCATATAGGTCCTTCTCTAAGGCGAGATCACGAGCATTCTACAAGTCATCCAAGCAAGGGGTCCTTGATTGATTTGTCACTCCGCAAGATTTCTATAGCGAAGATCTTGTATTTGATATTTCACATATTTGTTGTGTAATAGTTGTGTTGGGTTGGTCCACCGTGCTACGGACTCGGTATCTAGCTTTGTACCGGAAAAAGTGTAAGCAACGTTGTGAAGGCTTCTCCGCCAAGTGAAGGAGTTTGTTGACATAGTGCTTGAACTCTCGAGTAGGTGACTCGGGGAGTGGAGTAGGGCAAGGAAGGTGTCCTTGTAGCCGAACCACTATAAATCGGTTGTGTCATTTCTATCCCTTATCTTTATTTATTTGCTTGCATTATCATTAGATCTATACGTTCTCAACATCCATACAATTTCACATAATATCGAATCTAAAGTTTTTGAAATCAACTTAAAATCGGCAAAACTATTCAACCCCCCCCCCCTTCTAGTTTTCCACAATTGGCATCAAGAGCTAAGTTTATAAAAGTTTTAAAATAAAATTGTATTTTAAAAACTTTTCGATCACTATGGGTTCTGAAAATTATAAGGAAGGGCAATCTATGCAACGACCACCACTACTTGAAACTAATGGTTTTATATATTGGAAAAATAGATTCGAAACATATGTGAAGTCTAAAGATATTGATCTTTGGTACATTATTGTTGAAGGTGAGTTTGAGGCTACCTCAAATGATGATAAAGGAAATTTAGTTCACATACCTCATGATAAACTAAATGATGAAATGAAGAAAAAGCTTTCTAAAAATAGTGAAGCAAAAATGGTTTTATATAATGCTTTACCGAAAAAGGAATTCGAAAGAATTTATATGCTTAAAACCTCTAAAGAAATTTGGAATTCTTTAGTTGTAACTCATCAAGGCAACCAACAAGTTAAATATAATAAAATTGATTTATTTGTTCAACAATATGAACAATTTTCAATATCGGATGAGGAAACTATAGATCATTCATTTGCTAACTTTAATACTATTATTACATCTTTACAAGCACTTGATGAATCCTTTTCTAGCCGTAACCATGTTAGGAGATATCTAAGGGCACTTCCATCGAAGTGGAGATCCAAGGTGACGGCAATCGAAGAGTCAAAAGATTTGACAATCCTCACCCTCGATGAACTCATAGGCAACCTAAAAGTCTACGAGCTTGTCCTTGCTAAAGATTCCGAAGCCTCAAAGGTGAAAGAGAAACACAAATCTCTTGCTCTTAAAGCCAAAAAGGCTTCGAGCGATGAGGAGAACTCATCTTCGAGTAGTGACGACGAAGAGTACGCTATGGCGGTAAGGGACTTTAAAAAGTTCTTTAGAAGAAAGGGTAGATATGTCAAACAACCGCCATAGCGTACTCGAAGGTGAAAGTGAACTTTGCGTTCAACTTCAAACACTAGTGGATAACTTAGATTCTAAAATTGCTAGAATGAGTACGAACACTTTAGATACAATACTCGAAGGTGTTATAACCGGTAATAATCAAAAAGGTCTAGGTAGTCAACAACTTGATCCAACAACTAGTGAAAGTAAAGAAACAAAATTCGTTAAGGAACTAGAAAAACCAGCCACTGTTGTGGCGGATCCCACGGATCCCCTAAAATGGGTACCGGCTAGTGTGCAGAAAGGGATCCGTGGATCTGTTGTAGCAAACAGTAGCAATAACGTAGCTTCCTTACCTAGAACTGAGTTTGTTATAGTTAATAGGAAGAAACCAACTCATGTCACCACTAGACAACCACCTCCAAAATATAATCCTACTTTTGCAAGAAACAAAGCTTCATCTTTTTCAAAACCTAATTCATTTAGGAGACCTAATAACATTTACCCAAAAAGTAACCATCAAATGGGATGGAATCCAAATATGCAAAACGGTTTTCCTTTTCAAAACTTTGCTCCATAGAATGCATACTCATCTTATCCATACATGTCTAACATGAATGGAATGTTTAACACTAATGGACCCATGAACAAATGGGGACCAAACTTTTGAGTTTATTATTGTTTTAGGTGTGCTTAAAGGTCGACCTAGACCCCGATGAATGGGTCAAGGATAGCGGGTGCACGAGGCACATGACCGGCAATAGGGATCTATTCTCCACGTACGAATCCTTCAATGGAGGTAATGTGGTGTTTGGAAATAGCAAAAGTAGAATCATCGGTAAAGGTACGATCTCTAACAAATCTCTAACCATTAACGATGTGTGTCATGTAGAAAACCTAAACTTTAATCTCTTAAGTATAGGACAAATATGTGATAAAAGGTGCAATGTACTTTTTACCGAAACCGGTAGTAAGATACTTAAAAATGGCATAACCATAGGAAGAGGAATTAGGAAACATGGAGTCTATGTCATTAAAATCGGTAATGAACCTAAAGACAAACTATGTCTTACCTCTATGGATGATACTTTGACCTTATGGCATCGAAGATTGGGTCACGCCAACATGCGACTTCTTCAATCGCTATCATCCAAAGATCTAGTAAGAGATCTACCTAAGTTAAAATATGAACATCATTTTTGTGATGCTTGTAATATAGGAAAACAAGATCATTCGAGTCATAAAGCTAAAAACTTGGTGTCCACAACTAAGTGTCTAGAATTACTACATATGGATTTATTTGGTCCATCCGCTATCCAAAGTTATGGAGGCAACTACTATACTTTGGTAATAGTGGAAGAATACTCTAGGTATACTTGGACAAAATTTTTAAAGAACAAAACGGAAACCTTTAACTATTTTGAAATATTAAGCAAAAAGATCCAAAGACAACTAGGAAGACCCATAGTGTCTATTAGGACGGATCATGGTAGGGAATTCGATAATGAAGTGCAATTCGGAGCTTTTTATGACGCTAATGGTATTACTCACAACTTCTCGGCTCCACGCACTCCACAATCGAATGGGGTAGTAGAAAGAAAGAATAGAACTCTACAAGAAATGAGTCAAACCATGCTTAATGAACAATCCATACCTCAAAAGTTTTGGTGAAATGCCGTTGATACTTCAACGTATATACTCAATCGAGTCTTGATTAGACCAATCTTAGGAAAAACTCCATATGAGTTATTTCGAGGCAAAAAGCCTACGTTAAATCACCTTAGAGTCTTTGGTAGTAAATGTTTTATTCTTAACACTAAAGATTACCTTACAAATTTTGATCCTAAATCAACCGAAGGTATCTTTTTAGGTTATTCGCCAAATAGCAAGGCTTACGTCATATTAAACAAAGAATCAATGAAGGTAGAAGAGTCATTAAATATAAAATTTGATGAAAGTCCACCCAAACCCTCTCCACCTCTTGTCGATGACGAGATTATAGAAAGTGAAGCCATAGTAATAAAGAAAAAGATAAGTGAAGAAGAAGAACCTCTAAGTGATAAAATAGTAAACATTAAAGAGTCCAAAGATCACCCCGTAGATAAAGTCATAGGAAAACTAAATGAACGAACATTAAGGTCTCAAGTTCAAAACCAAAGTAGCTTGTTTTGTTTCGTTTCAACCTTAGAACCTAAGAATACACAAGAAGCCATAAAAGATGAAAGTTGGGTAATGGCTATGCGAGAAGAACTAAATCAATTTGTCTCTAATGATGTTTGGATACTTGTCCCTCCACCTAGTAATCAAACCATAATAGGAACCAAATGGGTTTATAAAAACAAATTAGATGCAAACGGAGTAGTGTCTAGGAACAAGGCTAGACTCGTTGCTCAAGGGTATAACCAACAAGAGGGAATAGACTTTGATGAGACCTATGCCCCCGTGGCTAGATTAGAGTCTATAAGAATACTTCTTGCGTATGCTTGTGCTAATGATCTAAAGCTTTCTCAAATGGATGTCAAAAGCGCTTTTCTAAATGGTGTCATAAATGAAGAAGTATATGTAGCTCAACCTCTGGGCTTCATTAATTTTGAAAAACCCAAACATGTGTATAAATTAAAGAAAGCCCTTTACGGTCTTAAACAAGCTCCAAAAGCTTGGTAGGATAGACTCAAGTCATTTCTATTTAAACACAACTACACCATGGGGTTAGTTGACAACACACTTTTTACTAAGAAAAGAGAGTCACATATAATCATAGTACAAATATATGTAGATGATATTATATTCGGATCCACTTGTCAAGACATGTGTGATGATTTCTCTAAAATCATGCATGACGAGTTCGAGATGAGTATGATGGGAGAACTTAGTTTCTTTCTTGGTCTACAAATAAAACAAGTAGAAGATGGTATCTTCTTTAATCAATCTAAATACATCAAGGAGATGTTAAAGAAATTCGGTCTAGAAGAGTCAAAACCAATTAGGACTCCAATGTCATCCGACACCAAAATTACAAAAGACGAGGACGAAGAATCCGTTGATAATACTAAATATCGTGGCATGATAGGTAGCCTTCTCTACCTCACGGCAAGTAGGTCGGATATCATGTTTAGTGTTTGCTTATGTGCTAGGTTTCAAGAAGACCCTAAAATATCATACCTAGAAGCCGTAAAAAGAATATTTAGATATATTAAGGGTACAACACAATTAGTATTATGGTATCCTAAGGGCACGGGAGTAGAAACAATTGTATATGCAGATTCTAACCATGCAGGTGATTACGTTGATAGAAAAAGTACAAGTGGGGTATGTACTTTTATGGGATGTTGTTTAACATCATGGTTTTCTAAGAAACAAACGGCACTTGCAATATCAACAACCGAAGCCGAGTACGTCTCCGCCGACAAAGCATGCCAACAAGCACTATGGATGAAACAAGCGTTAGTAGACTACGACATCCATCTAAGCGACATAGCCATCCTATGTGACAACAAAGGTACAATCGACTTAAGCAAGAATCCGGTATTACATTCTCGCACAAAGCATATAGAGATTCGTCATCACTTCCTAAGAGACAATGTTCAAAAGGGGAACATCTCTATTGAGAAGGTTGCATCCGAAGACAACATAGCCGACGTCCTCACCAAACCGTTGAAGCGGGAACAATTCAATCTACTTCGTCTTGGTCTTGGCCTAATGGAACAAACGTCATAACTTAATTGATTCTACAAGGTATGTAAACACTAGCCTTCTTCTTTCTGAGTCTAGGATTTCTATTTCACGCACAACTCACAAAGAATACGGGAATTTTCAAAACCCAAGATAAGTCTTCCGTTTATAATTTTTTTTTCTTTCACATAACTACATACACATTTTTAAAGAAAATCTCCTTTCAAAATGTTTTCTAAAAAGAATGATGCCTTCCCGTATCAATTTCACAAAAGCAATTTCTCACGTCTAGGACAAATCACTTTTTCATTATTAATACAAAGTAAAAACCCGTTTTCATTGCATCTCATGTCTTTTGAATGCTAAAGGGAACATATAACTAATATGTGTTTTCGGGTACATTCATTTAAGCAAAAATGAATTAGGAGCATTGATAACACAATATTACGTACTTATGTACCAAATGTGTATTTTCGGGTTATCTCAATTAGGATTTATTTTTCTCTAGTTATTTTCCTTTTTTTTTAGAGGTCGAGAAAACCGCAACTCCAAATAGTTTGCATATAGGCACACAATAGGCAAAAATGTTTCCAAAAAGAAAATTTTGTGCTGCCTGAATCACCAGACTCACGGATCCCAGCCTTCATGCTGGACGGATCCCTCAAGGGAAGGATCCGTGGGATCCGTGTAAACAGAAGCTGTTTTCAACTTCTATTTTTTTCACTTTGGATGAAAGATCCACATTTGCTTCATTTTTGGGAGTATGCTCTTTAATGCTTGTGTTCTCATGATCACATGCCTTGAATTCATATCTAATCATTAGATTTTAATCCACATTTTGGGTCAAGCATTCATTACAATGTGTTGTTTTTCTATATATATAACTCCCAAAATGCTTGCATACTCCATCTCCTTCTCACAAACACACTTCATCATGTCATCCAAAAACCCTTTAGGAGAATCATCTAGTACAAACAATCATGATATCCAAACCTTTGTACTTCCACCATCCAAAATACTGCAATCAAATGCTAGGATATCCGCACGGATTAGTATCCGATCTTGTTGTTTAGCAAAACCAACCTCAAATGATTCATCCTCAACAAATAACTCACCACAAGATGCTTCCATTATAGCACCACCCTCATCACCAACAAGTACACCAACTTCATCACCACCTAAAATAACTCTTTTGGAACTCCTCAAGACTCCAACAAGATCTAATCAACCTAAAGAAAAAGAATTAGTCTTTTCAACACCCCCCACATCTCCAAATACTTTATTTCAAGATCTTGAAACATCACCACCATTAGCTCCTATCACATCACAAGAACATCTAGGTTCTTTTCCACCACCATTTACTAACATTCCGGATATTGATCCATATTTTCCTATTTTTCCACCACAACTTCCGCATAACTCAAATCAAATCAACCCGGAAAACTTCAGCACTCATCACCCACATCATTTACATTGTGAACATTGCCAATCCACTAGGGAAATTGCAATAGAAGTTAGGGAAGAAATGCGTTTCATACTCAACCTCATCCTTGATCGCATCAATACCATTACTCATCAAAACCTCCATCCATAACCTTATGCAAGCATGGAAGGAATCACTACTACTACTTTTCTACTTTTAAGTATTATTTTTGAAGTCATTTTTCAAGAACAAGTCTTGTTCTTATTTTTACATGCTTGTAAGTGGCATACATACCACTACAATTTGTTGTTTTATTACAAGGCCTTGTTTACATACCTTGGCTCCCAATCTTGATTCTCGGCAACCACAAGATTATATAAGCATGTTACTAACCTTTCTTTTTGTAGGATTTTTATTTTTCTTCACTTGACGCCCCAAACAAGGGGGAGCTACCGTCAAGGGGGAGTTAGAAGTTTGTTTATTTCTTCCAAGGGTTAACTTTTTGTTTCGACAAAAAGGGGGAGAAGAAGTAAAACTTAGGGCCTTCAAAACTTACATCTATTCTTAAGTTTTACTCATCATAACATTATGTTTTGTCATCAACAAAAAGGGGGAGATTGTTAATACAAATAAACCGTAAAACCGTTTATTAATCTTTTGCGATCTCTTTGTGTTTTGTTGATAACAAATATAAAGTTATCTTAAGTACAATTATAAAGGATACATGTTAGTTTTGTAAAGCATTTACATATAGCCATTTAAATACAAAAATGTAGTAATTAAGCATTTGTTGTAATAGTTTATTAGGATGGGTAAATATCATAACCCATGGATCTTAAATCCATACCCAAAGAGACTTGATACAATGTATACTTAGATACATTGAATCTAGATATAACCCATGGACCAACCCATGACCCATAACCAAAAACCCATGGGCAAAGAGGAGCGTTCCACGGATCCCTAGGATTACACTAGACGGATCCCTTGTGGAAGGGATCCGTGGGATCCGTGGGAACAGTGAAGAAATTTGCCTATAAATAGAGAGCCATTTCTTCTTTCTAACTTACCCCTCTTCTTACTAAATCTCTCATACACTCTCATTCTCTTCTAACATATAGATCACTTGATCTAGAGAGTTGTTCTTCTTTCTTTCTATTTGTGATCCTCATATAGGTCCTTCTCTAAGGCGAGATCACGAGCATTCTACAAGTCATCCAAGCAAGGGGTCCTTGATTGATTTGTCACTCCGCAAGATTTCTGTAGCGAAGATCTTGTATTTGATATTTCACATATTTGTTGTGTAATAGTTGTGTTGGGTTGGTCCACCGTGCTACGGACTCGGTATCTAGCTTTGTACCGGAAAAAGTGTAAGCAACGTTGTGAAGGCTTCTCCGCCAAGTGAAGGAGTTTGTTGACATAGTGCTTGAACTCTCGAGTAGGTGACTCGGGGAGTGGAGTAGGGCAAGGAAGGTGTCCTTGTAGCCGAACCACTATAAATCGGTTGTGTCATTTCTATCCCTTATCTTTATTTATTTGCTTGCATTATCATTAGATCTATACGTTCTCAACATCCATACGATTTCACATAATATCGAATCTAAAGTTTTTGAAATCAACTTAACATTGGCAAAACTATTCAACCCCCCCCCCTTCTAGTTTTCCACAAAAATGTTTCGAATGGTAAATACGAATGCATAAAGTCTTCAAAATATGTCGTGCGACTCTATGCTTCAAACTCTAGCTATCGCCTTAAGACCTGAGATAAACATGCTAAAAAGTGTCAACATAAAGGTTGGTGAGTTCATAGAGTTTGTTTTGAATAAGTTGAAAAGCCTTTAAAGAATGTTCACACAGCAAAGGCATTGTAAATCCACTCAGTTCCAAGTATGCAATTAGCCATGAGTCTCCATTTCATCTCCAAAAACCTCATGTAGGTATGTTGCTCACAAGGAGTGTAATAGCATTGGTTCTACTTCATCTCCGAAACCTAATGTATGTGTTGTCCAAGGAGACTTATCATGCAAACGAGGGGACTGCTCCGTGTATGTTGGGAGACTTATCATCGACTTATCAAGTTTACGAGGGACTGCTCCGTGTATGTTGGGAGACTTATCATCCGAACGAGGGGACTGCTCCGTGTATGTTGGGACTTGGGAGACTTATCATCGACTTATCAAGTTTAGTATAACACAATCAAGTATAAAGCAATCAAGTATAATGCAATCAAGTATAATGCAATCATGTATAATGCAATCAAGTATAATGTTTTGAGTATTTGTAAAAGTATAAAGCAAGTAGTTGAGCATGTATCTCCCTCAAAGAGTTTGTAAAACAAGTATTAAAATAATAGGGGCTATGACTCACGGTAATCCTTAAAAGTTTAAAGTACTTATGAAAGTAAATAAAAATAGTTGAGCATGTATCTCCCCCAAAAGTTTCAAACGTGTATAAAAACGGGGCTAAGAAACTCACCTTAATAATATTATCACAACGTATAACGGGATCGATGGATAAGCCTGAAAGTCTCTACATATAACCTTAAAATAGAATGCTTGAGTATTATGGAAAAATAAAATATTAACGGAGCTTCGACATAGAATTTGCAATCTTCGAAAACCCACGACTATTAGAAGATTATAACAACGCCTTCTTGAGAACCCGAAGAAGAAAAGAAGATTATAACGACGTCTTTTTGGAGACTTGAAGATATTTGAAGATTATAACGAGTTTTTCTTGAAAACTTCCAAGAATGAAGATCAAACGCTAGTTTTCTTCAAGAACACATGAATGTTCTTACAAGATCTATAAGAAATGCCTTAGGGTTTAGGACTTTAGATGTTAAGAAGGTGTGGTGCAAGAAAAAATGAAGTGATTTGCTTGGTATTTATAGGCTATAGATTATGGTTAGAAAGTTGTAGCTAACACCCTAACTTGAACGTGGCCACTGGCCGTACGTTAAACGGAGTTGTAGAACTCGACTTATGACCAAAACCATGAGACAGTTTGCTGCTGATTGAAATAACTAGTACATTCAAGCGTAAATTGGTAATTTCACATTAGTTAAATAATTTCTGGGGAAGTAGGGCCCACTGATCTGTTTAGTACTATCAATTACCTTTCCGAGGACATAAAAATCGAGTCGTGATCATTTACGGTTTAGAAGTAACAGGTAGATTTAGACGGGGAAAACTTAAATATAAGAAACGTAAACACTTAAACAACTTCACCAATGTTAAGTATCCAAGCATAATTGATGTAATAACTATATAAGGTATGTTTATACATTCACATCGTTATTTTAGAACCTAAGACACAAAACATATTCTAGGTTGTGCTTAAAGGTTTCTCGGCTTATCCATCGATTTGTTATACATTGGATATCACATTTATTAAGGTGAGTTTCATAGCCCCTACTTTTATACATTTTCATCTACCTTTGGGGGAGATACATGCTCAAACTATTTTCATTTACTTTCACAAGTACTCTAAACTTTTAAGAATTACCGTGAGTCATAGCCCCTACTCTTTTAATACTTGGTTTACAAACTCTTTGGGGGAGATACATGCTCAACTACTTGCTTTTACTTGTATAAATACTCAAAACATTATACTTGATTTCATTATAAATGATTGCATTATACTTATTTGTGTTATTCTTGAGTGCATTATACTTAATTGTGTTATTCAACTTAGTGGCTCCAAATTAAGTTGTTGGATGACCATTAATCTTTTGGAAGAGGCTCCCAGTACGTGCAATTCAGTGGCTCCAAATTAACTTGTTGGATGACCATTAATTTAGTGGCTCCAAATTAAGTTGTTGGAAGGCTATTAAATTAGATACATACACAAGTGGCTCCAAATTAAGTTGTTGGATGACCATTAATTTAGTGGCTCCAAATTAAGTTGTTGGAAGGCTATTAAATTAGATACATCCCAAATTAAGTTGTTGGAAGACCCTTGTGGTGACATTTATACTTTTTACTACTATGATACATACATACATGATTATGCAAACTATATTTTGGCAGTGGGTTGTGAACACACAGGTTGCAAGTTTTGTATGGGCGGAACTTTGAACTGAGTGGATTTGCAATGCCTTTGCTGTGTAAACATTCTTTAAAGGCTTTAACATGTTAAACAAACTCTATGAACTCACCAACCATTGTGTTGACACTTTTTAGCATGTTTATCTCAGGTCATAAGGCGATAGCTAGAGTTTGAAGCATAGAGTCGCATGACATATTTTAAAGACTTACGCTTTTATAATTTACCATTCGAAACATTTTATAAATATTTATATATTATACTTTGGGACCTCATTGTTTGTAACTCTGATTTCATTAATCGAATGGTAACTTTTCAAAACGTCTCATTTAGAGGTCGTTTTCTATAACCTGTACTTTGTATTATGAAGTAGCACCCCAATGACACAATCTTCCGCTGCGGTATTTTGGGGGTGTTACACTTTACATGCTTGGTTTTGCTCATAGTACCATGTCAAGATCATGTACAAAACCTAAGATGTAAAACCTGATGTTATGCTATTTTTAAAACCATCAAGCAAGCCATTATACGTGTTGACATGAACCCTTATGAATATGATATTATTTATATTTCTGGTCGTGGTCTATGACCCTCTTATGTGCTCTTTTAAAACCTGAAGTTATGTCCATTTGTATGCAAAAGTTATGGGACTTATAAATCTGTTATGGTGCTATGTTAAAATCATAAAGCCAACCTATATTTTTTTGTCGACACATGTACCTTTATAAATCTGCTTTTGGTCCTATGGAACCTGGTTTTGTATTGGGTATTCTGGTCATGGAATTCATGAGATATACGCCTACCTGATGAGCCCTAAAAACTTTTACATTGAAAGCTAAACCTAAGACTATTATAACGTGATATCTAAACACTTAAAATCAGGCCTTGAACCTTGACATGTATGGCGTTAAACGTGTATTAAAGCTGGTCCTATGATACGTTTAATAAACCCTCGTTGTACCCCTTTTCTTTTGGTTTTAAACACGTATAAACGAGCATGAAAAATGGTATTTTAAATTGGTGTTAATATGTGTCGGGGGGATAACGTTAAGGGCTGTTTTGGATGGTTAAAAAGGGCGTATAAATCTGTTTTGGGTAAAGGTTTGTCACATTAAAAACAAGGTTCACGTAAGGGTTTACGTATTTTGTATTAAACATGATTAAAGGGTAAATAACGTATATAGTATTCGTAAAATGGATCTAAGGTTTCGTTCATATTATTACATGTTGTTTTGTTTGTCTCGACCTAAAATACTCAATCACATTAACTCATATAATCTTGTACTAATCGATGATAATAAGGAAACCTACTACTTTCGGAAAGTTACTAATTATGGAAACCTGCTATTTTGGAAAGTTACTAAAAGTGGAAACCTGCTAAAAATGGAAAGCCATCTAAAATGAGTAATCAAATCTTAATAAGCGCTATCTAATTCATATAGGTTCCGGACGGCGGGATTGATTCACTGTGTGACCTTACTTTCCTATTTTGCTTGCTTTAAATGAGGTACAGATATTATATCCCTTTTTAGTAGGGATTTCTCCTGACTTTCTGATCCCTTGAAATTTTTCGCTTATGATATTTCTTTGCTATTGATCCTTTTCTATTGACCATTGCTATTGAACCATTGCTATTGAATCTTTTCTTTGCTATTGACCCTTCTGTTATTGCACCACTGTTACTGAACTTCTGTTATTGAACCCATTGCTACTGAACCCTTGATATTGAACTATTGTTATGAACCTCTGAATTGTGAACTATTGATATTGCACCTTTGCTTATGAAGACTTATATATTGCTACACTTTGGACCTTTTGTATTGACCTATCAGTTTGATCCCCGAGCCATTAACTAGGTATGGGGATTCCATGTCTATGTCATTGATGCACCAATGGCATGACTCTAGTGTGGTTGAGTGATGCTCCACACCGTCCCTATATAGTATTGATTATGCGCGCTTCATTGTTATTGTTATGGCCACTATTGTTCTGCAAGGGCGTATGGATGCATCCTAGATTTTTATTGTATTGGATTGATATTGATATTGTATTGGTGATGTGGTGTGTGTGTGCAATACACCCCCTCACAGTCTGAGAGCTAGCTACTCCATTGATTACTGAGGTCTCCCCTCCTATTTTCTGGTATTCTGAGGTCACCCCTCCGAATACGATGGTTACTATTGGTTATTGGGCTGCTAATGCCACTATTGATTGTATTGTATTGTATTGTTGGCTCGGGATGGATTTCTGACAAACCTTACACTATTGACATACCTACATTGTACCATCTGTATTTCCCAACGCACCTTATTCTGTATTAATGGTCAACTACTCCGTACCCTTATGTGACTCACTCTACTACTGAGATATATGTTCCATTGCATTGATCTGTCATACTCTTATTCCGTTGCTTCAGACTATCGTTCCATTCACGTACCGGGTTATTATATGTTTATTGGATTTGATTTTGCTATTCGTGTTTTATGTGACTACTGATTACCCTGCTATGACATGATTAATATACGGTTATCTGATTTACCTGTTGTCATCTGATGATATGTGATCTCACTGTTATGTGACCCTCTGATTTGTCTAGTGACCATGCTAGTGTGTAATCGATAGTTTTATCTGTTTTTCATGTGTACTTTGTTCAGTTAATCTCATGGACTATGACAATCCGTTGTATCCTTATATGCTTGTTGTTGGCCTTCCATGTTACATTTATGTCTATGCTACGGCTTGACTGGGTAAATGGTTCAGCTTATGACGTCTGGCTTGTTAACTTGTTTAATTGCCCAGTTATGTCCCTAATTCTTTCAATTATCATGTTCATACTATATTCATACTTGTTACGTGTGACTACCATGTTTGATTGCTGATGGCATTTCTGCTGTTATGATACTGGTTACATTATTAGATCTGGCTACTTGACTTGTGTGATTGCTATGCTCACTTGCTGATTAATTGCTTCCGCTTGCCTTTAGATTTCTGTTTGACTTGTATGTCTTCTGACTTCATGATTTATTGTATGCTATATATATGCTGTTTGAATACGACGTCTGCGATGCTTGCTTATGTTTTAATACTTGTATGCCTGGTTTGTATGTGCATACATTCATGTCTTCGATGCTTTGCTTGCCTTGTATTCCTCCATTATCTGTCCTTTCTGGATATTTGTAATATTGTGTTCTGCAGGTTTCTCACTGATACATTTTTTCCTTTCCGTTGCGTCCTAGTTATTGTTTCCTTTGTTTCACTTCGTATTTCTGATTGTGCTTAGCTTTCGTTTTGTTATATCTGTTCACTGGGCTTTTTAAGCTCAGCCGCATTTTTTTTCCTGCGGCAGGTTCTAGGTTTCAAGATGGGCTTTGATGGGCTGAGAGTTGGATTATCTGAGTGGACCAATCCTAGTTACCTTATTATTTGGACATATTTTGATATTGTATTTTCCTTGTCAGTCAATTGTTATATGATTTGGTATTTCATTTTTAAGGTTTCTGTTTGTAAAGATTTTAATTGTATGTTCTAATATGACACCAGAATGTGACACTTCTACCCTTGTCGGGTTGAGGTGTTACAATTATGGTATCAGAGCAAAGGTTTCGTCTTGTTGACCTTAGGATTGACCTGTGAGGACTTGGGTAGACACTAGGCTTCCGTTTTTTCTGATCTCTTCTGATTCCTTTTGATTGTCATTCAGATTTGAATTTGATATTCTCTTGTCTTCGTTGATTTGACCCTCTCCTTTTGCATTTGATTTTGTTTATTTTATCTTCGCGCATTCATTTATCAGTCGTTTAGATGGAGATTACTCGTAGAGCTGAAGATGATGGTGCCGACCCAGCATTGCAGTAACAATTTCAGGAGAGGTTCATGAAACAGAAGCCGCACCGGATCGTGATGCTGCCGGAGATGTCAGAATGCTGCTGAAGGGAGCTGGACGGATCAACCAAAGGCCCAAAGACGGAGACAAGATTTAACTGGTGGCTGAGAAGGTTCATCTACTTCATATGACTGGGCGCGACTTGTGTTACTCTGATTTGTTTGTCACGCATTCTGAGGTGGTTTGATATTATGTTATGTGATTTTGATCCGTATTGCTTTTCTTTGATTTGTTCAGAACTTGGTTTGAATCGTGAAGTTTTATCATTTAGCATTTTGGTCATATCTTAGCTTTATTTTTAGATCGTCAGTAAGAGTCATGAGGAACCGTTTCGAGCATGTTGGTGGCCTTCTTTCTTTGTGGTATGGTAAGTTGGTTTGATGTATTTTTATGTTGCATATATGTAAACCTGGTCTGTTTTGGTATGTTACTTGCTACCTGTATGTTATCTGTTTTGTGGTGATATTTGGTTATGTGGTTTGTCATGACCCGAGGCAGAATATGATGACAATAAGGACTTGTTATGTGATGCAAGTATTATGACGCCTGATCAACGTGATAATATCGAGATCATATAATTTGAACTTATTGAAATCATACGACGTCTTGGGAAATGCCTGGGGTTGGTACGTGAATGGACTAGGATTTATATCCGTTACCTGGCACTCCTCATGTTCGTTTTGAATTCTGTACCTCTTTGTGAGATTTTCACCGACATCTGTTACGTATAAGATTTGTACGCTTTGGAACCGATATCGTTATGATCAGTGTGAATTTATGGATTGCTACGTCTGCCTTAAACTAGTACGTCTATGTGTACCCCTGCCACTTCAATTTTTGAGGACGAAAATTTTCTTTTAGAGGGAAAGAGTTGTAAAACCCTGAAATCGTTAACTTGTGAAATGACCATAATGCCCCTAATCTACGAATCCTAAAAATAATCGAGCTAGTCAAATACTTCTGATAAGAAAACTATATGGAACACTTGAGATTTATTTCTTCCATTAGAACTTACAAATTAAAGTAACACATTTAAATATTAATACACCAAATTAATTAACAAAATAATTAAATGTACAAATGTATTTTGGGAAGGAGAAGACAAAATTGCCTTGTGATTGGCTAAATTTCAGCCTAAGAGAAGAAAAAGAAACGCCTATTGAGGCTCCTAAAATCATTGCCTAACATAACAATTCTTATCCTATAATTACTTGTATTATTAAGTTAAAAGCATTCCAATAAAACCCTAGCCTCAAAATACTATACGGAAAACAGAAAACCCTCTCCTCCATCTCATTTTCAGTCGACCAAAATCAGCCCAAGAAAGACTCCAAAGTGTTTGTGAAACCACGATCATTACGCGTGTTGTGGCATTAGGACGTTACATTGCTGTTGTGGTCGTAGGTAAATAAGGGCACGAAAGGAGTGCTTTGGTTGGTTTCGTGATGGTTGGTTTCATCCTTTGTTCTCTCTTGTACATTACACACTACTAGGTATTTTAAAACTCGTTTCCTCCGTGTTCCGTGATTTCTGGACATAGGGTTTAAGACCCTTTACACGCTTGTTTTTGCTCATAATACCATGTCAAGATCATGTATAAAACCTAAGATGTAAAACCTGATGTTATGCTATTTTTAAAACCATGAAGCAAGCCATTCTACGTGTCGACATGAACCCTTGTGAATCTGATATTATTTATGTTTATGGTCGTGGTCTATGACCCTCTTATGTGCTCTTTTAAAACCTGAAGTTATGTCCATTTGTATGCAAAAGTTATGGGACTTATAAATCTGTTATGGTGCTGTGTTAAAATCATGAATCCAACCTATATTTTTTTGTTGACACATGCACCTTTATAAATCTGCTTTTGGTCCTATGGAACCTGGTTTTGTATTGGGTATTCTGGTCGTGGAATTCATGAGATATGCGTCTACCCAATGAGCCCTAAAAACTTGTACATTGAAAGCTAAACCTAAGACTATTATAACGTGATATCTAAACACTTAAAATCAGGCCTTGAACCTTGACATGTATGGCGTTAAACATGTATTAAAGCTGGTCCTAGATACGTTTAGTAAACCTTCGTTGTACCCCTTTTATTTTGGTTTTAAACACGTATAAACGAGCATGAAAAATGGTATTTTAAATTGGTGTTAATATGTGTCGGGGGGATAACGTTAAGGGCTGTTTTGGATGGTTAAAAAGGGCGTATAAATCTGTTTTGTGTAAAGGTTTATGTCACGTTAAAAAGCAAGGTTCACATAAGGGTTTACGTATTTTTTATTAAACATGATTAAAGGGAAAATAACGTATATAGTATTCGTAAAATGGATCTAAGGTTTCGTTCATATTATTACATGTTGTTTTGTTTGTCTCGACCTAAAATACTCAATCACATTAACTCATATAATCTTGTACTAATCGATGCTAATAAGAAAACCTACTATTTTTGGAAAGTTACTAATTATGGAAACCTGCTATTTTGGAAAGTTACTAAAAGTGGAAACCTGCTAAAAATAGAAATTTGTCTAAAATGAGTAATCAAATCTTAATAAGCGCTATCTAATTCATATAGGTTCCGGACGGCGGGATTGATTCACCGTGTGACCTTACTTTCCTATTTTGCTTGCTTCGAATGAGGTACAGATATTCTATCCCTTTTCAGTAGGGATTTCTCCTGACTTTATGATCCCTTGTAATTGTTCGCTTATGATATTTCTTTGCTATTGATCCTTTGCTATTGACCATTGCTATTGAACCATTGCTATTGAATCTTTGCCTGCTATTGACTCCTCTGTTATTGCACCACTATTACTGAACTTCCGTTATTGAACCCATTGCTACTAAACCCTTGATACTGAACTATTGCTATTGACCTGTGCTATTGAATCTGTGCTATTGAACCTTTGATATTGAAATATTGATATTGGACCTCGATATTGAACTATTGTTATGAACCTCTGAATTGTGAACTATTGATATTGCACCTTTGCTTATGAAGACTTATATATTGCTACACTTTGGACCTGTTGTATTGACCTATCAATTTGATCCCTGAGCCATTAACTAGGCATGGGGATTCCATGTCCATGTCATTGATGCACCAATGGCATGACTATAGTGTGGTTGAGTGATGCTCCACACCGTCCCTATGTTGTATTGATTATGCGCACTTCATTGTTATTGTTATGGCCACTATTGTTCTGTAGGGGCGTATGGATGCATCCTAGATTTGTATTGTATTGAATTGATATTGATATTATATTGGTGATGTGGTGCGTGTGTGCAATACACCCCCTCACAGTCAGGGAGCTAGCTACTCCATTGATTACTGAGGTCTCCCCTCCTATTGTCTGGTATTCCGAGGTCACCCCTCCGAATACGATGGTTACTATTGGATATTGGGCTACTAATTCCACTATTGATTGTATTGTATTGTATTGTTGGCTCGGGATGGATTTCTGACAAACCTTACACTATTGACATACCTACATTGTACCTTTTGTATTTCCCAACGCATCTTATTCTGTATTAATGGTCCACTACTCTGCACCCTTATATGACTCACTCTACTACTGAGATATATGTTCCATTGCATTGATCTGTCATACTCTTATTACGTTGCTTCAGACTATCGTTCCATTCACGTACCGGGTTATTATATGTTTATTGGATTTGATTATGCTATTCGTGTTTTATGTGACTACTGATTACCCTGCTACGATATGATTAATATACGGTTATCCGATTTACCTGTTATCATCTGATGATATGTGATCTCACTATTATGTGACCCTCTGATTTGTCTGGCGACCATGCTAGTGTGTAATCGATAGTTTTGTCTGTTTTTCATGTGTACTTCGTTCAATTAATCTCATGCACTATGACTATCCGTTGTATCGTTATCTGCTTGTTGTTGGCCTGCCATGTTACATTTCTGTCTATGCAACGGCTTGATTGGGTAAATGGTTCAGCTTATGACGTCTGGCTTGTTAACTTGTTTAATTGCCCTGGTATGTCCCTAATTCATTCAGTTATCATGTTCATATTGTATTCCTACTTGTTACGTGTGACTACCATGTTTGATTGCTGATGGCATTTTTGCTGTTATGATACTGGTTACATTGTTAGTTGTGGCTACTTGACTTGTGTGATTGCTATGCTCACTTGCTAATTAATTGCTTCCGCTTGCCTTTAGATTTCTGTTTGACTTGTATGTCTTCTGACTTCATGATTTATTGTATGCTATATATATGTTGTGTGAATACGATGTCTACGAAGCTTGCTTATGTTTTAGTACTTCTATGCCTGGTCTGTATCTGCTTACATTCATGTCGTCGATGCTTTGCTTGCTTTGTATTCCTCCGTTATCTGTCCTTTCTGGATATTTGTAATATTGAGTTCTGCAGGTTTCTCACTGAGTCATTGTTTCCTTTCCGTTGTGACCTTGTTATTGTTTGCTTTGTTTCACTTCGTATTTTTGATTGTGCTTAGCTTTTGTTTTGTTATATCTGTTCACTGGGCTTTTTAAGCTCAGCCGCATTTTTTTTCCTACGGCAGGTTCTAGGTTTCAAGATGGGCTTTGATGGGCTGAGAGTTGGATTATCTGAGTGGACCAATCCTAGTTACCTTATTATTTTGACATATTTTGAAGGGCTTTCGTGTTGAGATTTCATTTCATTTTGGATATTGTATTTTCCTTGTCAGTCAATTGTTATATGATTTGTTATTTCATTTTTAAGGTTTCTGTTTGTAAAGATTTTAATTGTATGTTATGATATGACACCAGAATGTGACACTTCTACCCTTGTCGGGTTGGGGTGTTACAATTATGGTATCAGAGCAAAGGTTTCGTCTTGTTGACCTTAGGATTGACCTGTGAGGACTTGGGTAGACACTAGGCTTCCGTCTGTTCTGATCTCTTCTGATTCCTTTTGATTGTCGTTCATATTTGAATTCGATATTCTCTTGTCTTTGTTGATTTGACACTCTCCTTTTTCATTTGATTTTGTTTATTTTATCTTCGCGCAGTTTGTTTATCAGTCGTTTAGATGGAGATTACTCGTAGAGCCGAAGATGATGGTGCCGACCCTGCATTGCTGCAACAATTTCAGGAGAGGTTCGTGAAACAGAAGCCGCACCGGATCGTGATGCTGCCGCAGACGTCAGAATGCTGCTGAAGGGAGCTGGACGGATCAACCAAAGGCCCAAAGACGGAGACAAAATTTAACTAGTGGCTGAGAAGGTTCATCTACTTTATATGACTGGGCGCGACTTATGTTACTCTGATTTGTTTGTCACGCGTTCTGAGGCGGTTTGATATTATGTTATGTGATTTTGATCCGTATTGCTTTTCTTTGATTTGTTCAGAACTCGGTTTGAATCGTGAAGTTTTATCATTTAGCATTTTGGTGATATCTTAGCTTTATTTTTAGATAGTCAGTAAGAGTCATGAGGAACCGTTTCGAGCATGTTGGTGGCCTTCTTTCTTTGTGGTATGGTAAGTTGGTTTGAAGTATTTTTATGCTGCATATATGTAAACCTGGTCTGTTTTGGTATGTTACTTGCTACCTGTATGTTATTTGTTTTGTGGTGATATTTGGTTATGTGGTTTGTCATGACCCGAGGCAGAATATGATGACAATAAGGACTTGTTATGTGATGCAAGTATTATGACGCCTGATCAATGTGATAATACCGAGATCATATAATTTGAACTTATTGAAATCATACGACGTCTTGGGAAATGCCTGGGGTTGGTACGTGAATGGACTAGGATTTATATCCGTTACCTGGCACTCCTCATGTTCGTTTGGAATTCTATACCTCTTTGCGAGATTTTCACCGACATCTGTTACGTATAAGATTTGTACGCTTTGGAACCGATATCGTTATGATCAGTGTGAATTTATGGATTGCTACGTCTGCCTTAAACTAGTACGTCTATGTGTACCCCTGCCACTTCAATTTTTGAGGACAAAAATTTTCTTTTAGAGGGGAAGAGTTGTAAAACCCTGAAATCGTTAACTTGTGAAATGACCATAATGCCCCTAATCTACGAATCCTAAAAATAATCGAGCTCGTCAAATACTTCTGATAATAAAACTATATGGAACACTTGAGATTTATTTCTTCCATTAGAAATTACAAATTAAAGTAACACATTTAAATATTAATACACCAAATTAATTAACAAAATAATTAAATGTACAAATGTATTTTGGGAAGGAGAAGACTAAATTGCCTTATGATTGCCTAAATTTCAGCCAAAGAGAAGAAAAAGAAACGTCTATTGAGGCTCCTAAAATCATTGCCTAACATAACAATTCTTATCCTATAATTACTTGTATTATTAAGTCAAAAGCATTCCAATAAAACCCTAGCCTCAAAATACTATACGGAAAACAGATAACCCTCTCCTCCATCTCATTTTCAGTCGACCTAAATCAGCCCAAGAAGGACTCCAAAGTGTTTGTGAAACCACGATCATTACGCGTGTTGTACGGGGTTTGCTTGGTGGCATTAGGACGTTACATTGATGTTGTGGTCGTAGGTAAATAAGGGCACGAAAGGAGTGCTTTGGTTGGTTTCGTGATGGTTTGTTTCGTGATGGTTGGTTTCGTCCTTTGTTCTCTCTTCTACATTACACACTACCAGGTATTTTAAAACTCGTTTCCTCCGTGTTCCGTGATTTCTGGACATGGGGTTTAAAACCCTTTACACGCTTGTTTTTGCTCATAATACCATGTCAAGATCATGTATAAAACCTAAGATGTAAAACCTGATGTTATGCTATTTTTAAAACCATGAAGCAAGCCATTCTACGTGTCGACATAAACCCTTATGAATCTGATATTATTTATGTTTCTGGTCGTGGTCTATGACCCTCTTATGTGCTCTTTTAAAACCTGAAGTTATGTCCATTTGTATGCAAAAGTTATGGGACTTATAAATCTGTTATGGTGTTATGTTAAAATCATGAATCCAACCTATATTTTTTTGTCGACACATGCACCTTTATAAATCTGCTTTTGGTCCTATGGAACCTGGTTTTGTATTGGGTATTCTGGTCGTGGAATTCATGAGATATGCGCCTACCCAATGAGCCCTAAAAACTTGTACATTGAAAGCTAAACCTAAGACTATTATAACGTGATATCTAAACACTTAAAATCAGGCCTTGAACCTTGACATGTATGGCGTTAAACATGTATTAAAGCTGGTCCTAGATACGTTTAGTAAACCTTCGTTGTACCCCTTTTATTTTGGTTTTAAACACGTATAAACGAGCATGAAAAATGGTATTTTAAATTGGTGTTAATATGTGTCGGGGGGATAACGTTAAGGGCTGTTTTGGATGGTTAAAAAGGGCGTATAAATCTGTTTTGTGTAAAGGTTTATGTCACGTTAAAAAGCAAGGTTCACATAAGGGTTTACGTATTTTGTATTAAACATGATTAAAGGGAAAATAACGTATATAGTATTCGTAAAATGGATCTAAGGTTTCGTTCATATTATTACATGTTTTTTTGTTTGTCTCGACCTAAAATACTCAATCACATTAACTCATATAATCTTGTACTAATCGATGCTAATAAGAAAACCTACTATTTTTGGAAAGTTACTTATTATCGAAACCTGCTATTTTGGAAAGTTACTAAAAGTGGAAACCTGCTAAAAATGGAAATCCGTCTAAAATGAGTAATCGAATCTTAATAAGCGCTATCTAATTCATATAGGTTCCGGACGGCGGGATTGATTCACCGTGTGACCTTACTTTCCTATTTTGCTTGCTTCGAATGAGGTACAGATATTCTATCCCTTTTCAGTAGGGATTTCTCCTGACTTTCTGATCCCTTGAAATTGTTCGCTTATGATATTTCTTTGCTATTGATCCTTTGCTATTGACCATTGCTATTGAACTATTGCTATTGAATCTTTGCCTGCTATTGACTCCTCTGTTATTGCACCACTGTTACTGAACTTCCATTATTGAACCCATTGCTACTGAACCCTTGCTACTGAACTATTGCTATTGCCCTGTGCTATTGAATCTGTGCTATTGAACCTTTGATATTGAAATATTGATATTGGACCTCGATGTTGAACTATTGTTATGAACCTCTGAATTGTGAACTATTGATATTGCACCTTTGCTTATGAAGACTTATATATTGCTACACTTTGGACCTGTTGTATTGACCTATCAGTTTGATCCCCGAGCCATTAACTAGGCATGGGGATTCCATGTCCATGTCATTGATGCACCAATGGCATGACTCTAGTGTGGTTGAGTGATGCTCCACACCGTCCCTATATTGTATTGATTATGCGCGCTTCATTGTTATTGTTATGGCCACTATTGTTCTGCAGGGGCATATGGATGCATCCTAGATTTGTATTGTATTGGATTGATATTGATATTGTATTAGTGATGTGGTGCGTGTGTGCAATACACCCCCTCACAGTCAGGGAGCTAGCTACTCCATTGATTACTGAGGTCTCCCCTCCTATTGTCTGGTATTTCGAGGTCACCCCTCCGAATAAGATGGTTACTATTGGATATTGGGCTACTAATTCCACTATTGATTGTATTGTATTGTATTGTTGGCTCGGGATTGATTTCTGACAAACCTTACACTATTGACATACCTACATTGTACCTTTTGTATTTCCCAACGCATATTATTCTGTATTAATGGTCCACTACTCTGCACCCTTATATGACTCACTCTACTACTGAGATATATGTTCCATTGCATTGATCTGTCATACTCTTATTACGTTGCTTCAGACTATCGTTCCATTCACGTACCGGGTTATTATATGTTTATTGGATTTGATTATGCTATTCGTGTTTTGTGTGACTACTGATTACCCTGCTACGATATGATTAATATACGGTTATCTGATTTACTTGTTATCATCTGATGATATGTGATCTCACTGTTATGTGACCCTCTGATTTATCTGGAGACCATGCTAGTGTGTAATCGATAGTTTTATCTGTTTTTCATATGTACTTCGTTCAGTTAATCTCGTGGACTATGACTATCCGTTGTATCCTTATCTGCTTGTTGTTGGCCTGCCATGTTACATTTCTTTCTTTGCAACGGCTTGATTAGGTAAATGGTTCAGCTTATGACGTCTGGCTTGTTAACTTGTTTAATTGCCCTGCTATGTCCCTAATTCATTCAATTATCATGTTCATATTGTATTCCTACTTGTTACGTGTGACTACCATGTTTGATTGCTGATGGCATTTTTGCTGTTATGATATTGGTTACATTATTAGTTTTGGCTACTTGACTTGTGTGATTGCTA
Source organism: Chrysanthemum seticuspe (assembly GCA_019973895.1). Lineage (NCBI taxonomy): Eukaryota > Viridiplantae > Streptophyta > Magnoliopsida > Asterales > Asteraceae > Chrysanthemum > Chrysanthemum seticuspe. The sequence goes on from BPTQ01000004.1 coordinate 180,784,006, forward strand.
TGCTCACTTGCTAATTAATTGCTTCCGCTTGCCTTTAGATTTCTGTTTGACTTGTATGTCTTCTGACTTCATGATTTATTGTATGCTATATATATGTTGTTTGAATACGACGTCTGCGAAGCTTGCTTATGTTTTAGTACTTCTATGCCTAGTTTGTATGTGCTTACATTCATGTCATTGATGCTTTGCTTGCTTTGTATTCCTCTGTTATCTGTCCTTTCTGGATATTTGTAATATTTGGTTCTGCAGGTTTCTCACTGACTCATTGTTTCCTTTCCGTTGCGACCTTGTTATTGTTTGCTTTGTTTCACTTCGTATTTCTGATTGTGCTTAGCTTTCGTTTTGTTATATCTGTTCACTGGGCTTTTTAAGCTCAGCCGCATTTTTTTTCCTGCGGTAGGTTCTAGGTTTGAAGATGGGCTTTGATGGGCTGAGAGTTGGATTATCTGAGTGGACCAATCCTAGTTACCTTATTATTTGGACGTATTTTGAAGGGCTTTCGTGTTGAGATTTCATTTCATTTTGGATATTGTATTTTCCTTGTCAGTCAATTGTTATATGATTTGGTATTTCATTTTTAAGGTTTCTGTTTGTAAAGATTTTAATTGTATGTTCTGATATGACACCAGAATGTGACACTTCTACCCTTGTCGGGTTGGGGTGTTACAATTATGGTATCAGAGCAAAGGTTTCATCTTGTTGACCTTAGGATTGACCTGTGAGGACTTGGGTAGACACTAGACTTCCGTCTGTTCTGATCTCTACTGATTCCTTTTGATTGTCGTTCAGATTTGAATTTCAGATTCTCTTGTCTTCACTGATTTGACCCTCTCCTTTTTGCATTCAATTTTCTTTATTTTATCTTCGCGCATTCATTTATCGGTCGTTTAGATGAAGATTACTCATAGAGCCGAAGATGATGGTGCCGACCCTGCATTGCTGCAACAATTTCTGGAGAGGTTCGTGAAACAGAAGCCGCACCGGATCGTCATGCTGCCGGAGACGTCAGAATGCTGCTGAAGGAAACTGGACGGATCAACCAAAGGCCTAAAGACGGAGACAAGAGTTAACTGGCTGCTGAGAAGGTTCATCTACTTCATATGACTAGGCGTGACTTGTGTAACTCTGATTTGTTTGTGACGCGTTCTGAGGCGCTTTGATATTATGTTATGTGATTTTGATCCGTATTGCTTTTCTTTGATTTGTTCAGAACTCGGTTTGAATCGTGAAGTTTTATCATTTAGCATTTTGGTGATATCTCAGCTTTAATTTTGGATCGTCAGTAATGAGTCATGAGGAACCGTTTCGAGCATGTTGGTGGCCTTCTTTCTTTGTGGTATGGTAAGTTGGTTTGTTGTATTTTTATGCTGCATATATGTGAACCTGGTCTGTTTTGGTATGTTACTTGCTACCTGTATGTTATCTGTTTTGTGGTTATATTTGGTTATGTGGTTTGTCATGACCCGAGGCAGAATATGATGACAATAAGGACTTGTTATGTGATGCAAGTATTATGACGCCTGATCAACGTGATAATACCGAGATCATATAATTTGAAATCATACGACGTCTTGGAAAATGCCTGGGGTTGGTACGTGAATGGACTAGGATTTATATCTGTTACCTAGCACTCCTCATGCTCGTTTGGAATTCTGTACCTTTTTGCGAGATTTTCACCGACATATGTTACGTATAAGATTTGTATGCTTTGGAACCGATATTGTTATGATCTGTGAGAATTTATGGATTGCTATGTCTGCCTTAAACTAGTACGTCTCTGTGTACCCCTTCCACTTCAATTTTTTAGGACGAAAATTTTCTTTTAGAGGGGAAGAGTTGTAAAACCCTGAAATCGTTAACTTGTGAAATGACCATAATGCCCCTAATCTACGAATCCGTAAAATAATCGAGCTCATCAAATACTTATGATAATAAAACTATATGGAACACTTGAGATTTATTTCTTCCATTTTAACTTACAAATTAAAGTAACACATTTAAATATTAATACACCAAATTAATTAATAAAATAATTAAATGTACAAATGTATTTTGGGAAGGAGAAAACTAAATTGCCTTGTGATTGCCTAAATTTCGGCCAAAGAGAAGAAAAAGAAACGCCTATTGAGGCTCCTAAAATCATTGCGTAACATAACAATTCTTATCCTATAATTACTTGTATTCTTAAGTCAAAAGCATTCCAATAAAACCCTAGCCTCAAAATACTATACGGCAAACAGAAAACCCTCTCAACCATCTCATTTTTAGTCGACCTAAATCAGTCCAAGAAGGACTCCAAAGTGTTTGTGAAACCACGATCGTTACTCGTGTTGTACGGGTTTTTCTTGGTGGCATTAGGACGTTACATTGCTGCTGTGGTCGTGGGTAAATAAGGGCACGAAAGGAGTGCTTTGGTTGGTTTCTTGTTGGTTGGTTTCTTCCTTTGTTTTCTATTCTATATTACACGCTACCAGGTATTTTAAAACTCGTCTCCTCCGTGTTCCTTGATTTCTGGACGTGGGGTTTAAGACCCTTTACACGCTTGTTTTTGCTCATAATACCATGTCAAGATCATGTACAAAACCTAAGATGTAAAACCTGATGTTATGCTATTTTTAAAACCATGAAGCAAGCCATTATACGTGTCAACATGAACCCTTATGAATCTGATATTATTTATGTTTTTGGTCGTGGTCTATGACCCCTTATGTGATCTTTTAAAACCTGAAGTTATGTCCATTTGTATGCAAAAGTTATGGGACTTATAAATCTGTTATGGTTCTATGTTAAAATCATGAAGCCAACCTATATTTTTTAGTCGACACATGCACCTTTATAAATCTGCTTTTGGTCCTATGGAACCTGGTTTTGTATTGGGTATTCTAGTCGTGGAATTCATGAGGTATACGCCTACTTAATGAGCCCTAAAAACTTGTACATTGAAAGTTAAACCTAAGACTATTATAACGTGATATATAAAAACTTAAAATCAGGCCTTGAAACTTGACATGTATGGCGTTAAACATGTATTAAAGCTGGTCCTATGATACGTTTAGTAAACCCTCGTTGTACCCCTTTTCTTTTGGTTTTAAACACGTATAAACGAGCATGAAAAATGGTATTTTAAATTGGTGTTAATATGTGTATGGGGGATAACGTTAAGGGCTGTTTTGGATGGTTAAAAAGGGCGTATAAATCTGTTTTGGGTAAAGGTTTATGTCACGTTAAAAAGCAAGGTTCGCATAAGGGTTTACGTATTTTGTATTAAACATGATTAAAGGGTAAATAACGTATATAGTATTCGTAAAATGGATCTAAGGTTTCGTTGATATTATTACATGTTGTTTTGTTTGTCTCGACCTAAAATACTCAATCACATTAACTCATATAATCTTGTACTAATCGATGCTAATAAGGAAACCTACTATTTTTGGAAAGTAACTAATTATGGAAACCTGCTATTTTGGAAAGTTACTAAAAGTGGAAACCTGCTTAAAATGGAAAGCCGTCTAAAATGAGTAATCGAATCTTAATAAGTGCTATCTATTTCATATAGGTTCCGGACGGCGGGATTGATTCACCGTGTGACCTTACTTTCCTATTTTGCTTGCTTCGAATGAGGTACAGATATTCTATCCCTTTTCAGTAGGGATTTCTCCTGACTTTCTGATCCCTTGAAATTGTTCGCTTATGATATTTCTTTGCTATTGATCCTTTGCTATTGACCATTGCTATTGAATCATTGCTTTGCTATTGACCCCTCTGTTATTGCACCACTGTTACTGAACTTCCGTTATTGAACCCATTGCTACTGAACTGTTGCTATTGACATGTGCTATTGAATCTGTGCTATTGAACCTTTGATATTGAAATATTGATATTGGACCTTGATATTGAACTATTATTACGAACCTCTGAATTGTGAATTATTGATATTGCACCTTTGCTTATGAAGACTTATATATTGCTACACTTTGGACCTTTTGTATTGACATGTTAGTTTGATACCCGAGCCATTAACTAGGCATGGGGGTTCCATGTCCGTGTCATTGATGCACCAATGGAATGCCTCTAGTGTGGTTCAGTGATGCTCCACACCGTCCCAATATTGTATTGATTATGTGCGCTTCATTGTTATTGTTATGGCCACTATTGTTCTGCAGGGGCGTATGGATGCATCCTAGATTTGTATTATATTGGATTGATATTGATATTGTATTGGTGATGTGGTGCGTATGTGCAATACACCCCCTCACAGTTAGGGAGCTAGCTACTCCATTGATTACTGAGGTCTCCCCTCCTATTGTCTGGTGTTCCGAGGTCACCCCTCCGAATACGATGGTTACTATTGGATATTGGGCTGCTAATGCCACTATTGATTGTATTGTATTGTATTGTTGGCTCGGGATGGATTTTTGACAAACCTTATACTATTGACATACCTACATTGTACCTTCTGTATTTCCCAATGCACATCATTCTGTATTAATGGTCCACTACTTTGCACCCTTATGTGACTCACTCTACTACTGAGATATATGTTCCATTGCATTGATCTGTCATACTCTTATTCCGTTGCTTCAGACTATCGTTTCATTCACGTACCGGGTTATTATATGTTTATTGGATTTGATTCTGCTATTCGTGTTTTATGTGACTACTAATTACCCTGCTACGATATGATTAATATACGGCTATATGATTTACCTGTTATCATCTGATGATATGTGATCTCACTGTTATGTGACCCTCTGATCTGTCTGGTGACCATGCTAGTGTGTAATCGATAGTTTTGTCTGTTTTTCATGTGTACTTCATTCAGTTAATCTCGTGGACTATGACTATCCGTTGTATCCTTATCTGCTTGTTGTTGGCCTGCCATGTTACATTTCTATCTATGCTACGGCTTGATTGGGTAAATGGTTCAGCTTATGACATCTGGCTTGTTAACTTGTTTAATTGCCCTGCTATGTCCCTGTTCATACTGTATTCCTACTTGTTACGTGTGACTACCATGTTTGATTGTTGATGGCATTTCTGCTGTTCATGATTTATTGTATGCTGCTTATGTTTTAGTACTTGTATGCCTGGTTTGTATGTGCTTACATTCATGTCGTCGATGCTTTGCTTGCTTTGTATTCCTCTGTTATCTGTCCTTTCTGGATATTTGTAATATTGTGTTCTGCAGGTTTCTCACTGACTCATTGTTTCCTTTCCGTTGCAACCTTGTTATTGTTTCCTTTGTTTCACTTCGTATTTCTGATTGTGTTTAGCTTTCGTTTTGTTATATCAGTTCAGTGGGCTTTTTAAGCTCAGTCGCATTTCTTTTCCTGCGGCAGGTTTTAGGTTTGAAGATGGGCTTTGATGGGCTGAGAGTTGGATTATCTGAGTGGACCAATCCTAGTTACCTTATTATTTGGACTTATTTTGAAGAGCTTTCGTGTTGAGATTTAATTTAATTTTGGATATTTTATTTTCCTTCTCAGTCAATTGTTATATGATTTGGTATTTCATTTTTAAGGTTTCCGTTGGTAAAGATTTTAATTGTATGTTCTGATATGACATCAGAATGTGACACTTCTACCCTTGCCGGGTTGGGGTGTTACACCTTTTCTGCTTAGGCTTGGAGGATGATTCTTTAGGCTGCTTGGTTGATGTCGGAGAGGGGGCTGTTGTTGAGGCTCAGGAATCTCTTCGTCATCACCACCGGTGTACTGTAAATAGTCACCAGTTTTCTGCTTTGGTGGTGGAGACTCAGAGTCCTGAGGTTTATCCCTAGCAGGAGAACGTTGCGAAGAGCTTGTGGTGGTGGTTATCCTTGGGGGTGGTGGAGGCATGGAAGAAGATTCGCCTATTTTATTTTGACCTTTAGGCTCGGAATCCTTGTCTGCATCCTCATCGTCTCTTGGTCTTTTATCTTGACCAGCTCCTTCCTTGCAGGTTTGCTTCAGTTGATATGCAAGTAATGCTTCGAAATGTTTGGATTCATCAGAGTTGAAAGTTCCAGATCGGGAAGACATCTGCATAATCGGTTTTGAAATCAAATCTTCATCAGTGACAACTGGAGGTGGAACTGGTCTGATTTGCATCATTGCCGGTGTAGTTGACAGTGTGTGCTTGACCAAAGACATCAGATAAGGATAGAGTTGTCTGGCGAACATCTCTCTTGTGACTCCAGGGACGGTGTCGAGAAGGAACTTATGAGTTTAGTCCCTAATCGTCTTGTCCATCTCACCCTAAATATCACGGTTAAGGAATTGTTGGATCTGGTTTCTTTCCTTCTAGAACTCGTTTATCACATTTTGAAGTAAATTAACTCTGTCGGCAAGCTGATTCAATTTCTTGTTAACTACGTTGCGTTTCCTTGCTTGCCTGACAGCTTTGACAATCTTGGTCTTGGCACATGATGCCTAAGTGTCGGTCGGTTTCTTGACTGATTTGGATGTGGATCTGGTAGTAGTATCTTTGGATGGTGGTGGTGATGAGTGAGACGATCAATCAAATGAAGATGAGTCATGAGAAGGCTCAGGGTCCTTAGGTGGCTTAGAGGATTGTTCCGGGTTATGTTCTGGATTATCTTGAAGATAATTGTCAGCTTCCTCGTGAGCTTTTGCCTCTTCCTCTACTTTAGCCCTAGCCTCTTCTTCAGCTCTCACCCTAGCTGCTTCCTCTATGTCTTCATCGGTTATCTTCTCATTCTTCTCCTTTTCCTCTTCTTCAAAGTCGAAAATAATTTCATCCTCTTGCTGCTGTTGCTCTATTGATTCCTGAATGGTGGTACGAGTTCCCTTATCGGGTTGATTAACCGCATCGAGAACTGGTGTGGTTAGTGCACCACTACTGGAACCTCCAAGGCCTCTAGTTTGTTGAAGATTAAATTCTTTAGCACCATGTTGAATCCTCAGATCTTTGAGTTTCTTGTGGTACTCTCTTTCTTCAACCTTTGGTTCATCATCAGAACTTTCTTCTATTGCCTCTGCAACTGGAGTCTTTCCCTTGTCTGGTTTGGGACTAAGTGGTTGGTCATCGGACCTCAACGAGGTCATATCATCGGTAGCAGATTCAGAATAGCGAACCACCTCGTCAGACTCAGTAGCCTCAGATTCTTCGTCCTCAAGTTTGAGTGCCGGTTTAGGGTTAGGGATGGCACCATTAGATGGGACTTTTCTTTTGCGGGGAGGATTCCTCTTAGGATACTTAAGGGCACTCCCGGTGCTTTCTACACTTCCAGCACTGCGTGATCTTCTGGTCTTCTTGACTGGAATAGCTGAAGACTTTTCATCCATAAGACCGACTTTGCCTTTGTTCACTGCTTCTAGGTATCGTGAATACGACGGAAGACTTTTGATATCAGCAGTGAGAAGGCAGTAAAGAAGTACTGCACCTTGTTTCTTTGTCGATGAGTCCTTGAATCTGACAATGTTTAGCGTGGGCTCATACAACACAGAATGATTGTTGGGGTCGTTAAGTTTAAAGGGAATGTCCTGATTTTTCCCGAGAATGTTCTGGATCAACTGCTTAGTGTATCTGATAAAAGGAACCTTTGTCCTGGGTTTCTTGAGATGGGACATCATGTCTTCCCATATCAGACTGGCAAAATCGATGTGTTGCTTGTTGACCATGCCCCAAAAGGTTTGTAGATGCATTAGTTTGGGATGCTCGTGACCGCTGTCTCTTCCGGAAACAGACTTGGTGATCATGATGTACAATGTCCTCCATGGTTGAGGAATGTTCTTTAAATCGACCGAGGAGTGCTTTGTAATTATTCATGCAGCTTCATCATAGCCAAGATCGACCATGAATTGTAGTGTAGCCTCTTCACTTGGAATTGGTACATACTCAGCAGGTTGGATAGCGGGCAAAAGAAGAATAGTACGCAGATCTGCAACAGTGACGGTGACTTCCTTATCATTGAGAGTAACTGTGATAGCATCCTGACCATCAACCTTTTTCATTGTGTGCCAGAATTGATGAATATAAATTTCTGGCACAGTTGCTGAGTTGGTGAGCATATTGTTGTAGGGATGAGATTTGAGAATGTCCACAGCAATCCTCCATGAAGACTCTGAGCAGGTGAAGTTCTCAAAGTCGACCTTGAGATTGTTCTTTACAATCTTCATGCTGTAATCAGTTGGGAAGATATCTTCCATCGTGAGCTCATTTGGTGCGTTAACATTTTCCATGGTGATGTCCATATCGTGATCTGAAAGATATTGAGACAAAAGTACCAACATATCGAAAGACATTATGTTAATCAAAAGTTGATTTTATTGTCCAATTTATTGAATATGTTATGTTAATGAATGTTACTATTCCAAGGTCACTTGTTGTCCAATAGTCCAAAGTTGATGTGATAAGTCTCGTGAGAAAATTAATTTTGAATTTTAAAGTCCAAATTTTTCACTCATTCACACAACATTTTAACAATTATTGGTTATTAGTGACATTTTGGTCTTGTGACGTTATGAATAACTTATTACAAGTTTGTACGCGTAACATTTCATAAAAAAGTTAAAATTTTGGCTTAAGCGTAGGATTGTAAGCTTATGCGTAAACATTGTAACCATACGCGTAGAACTAAGCTTATGCGTAGGAGTCCCTCTTACGAGTAAGAAAGCTTACGCGTAGGAATAGACTCTTGGCATTAAGCTTACGCGTAAGCGTAGGTTGGGAGCTTACGCATAAGGTTTACTCGTAATATCAAGCCTTATGCGTAAGAATCCAAGTTTACGCATATCCTTCACAGGATACGCGTAGTCCCTTTGTAGACCCATACGCGTAAGAGTTACGCGTAAGATTACTCTTATGCGTAACATCTACGCGTAAGGTATTCCATAAGCGTAGAATCCATTTTTCCCTTGTTTCTGAATTGGAACGCGTAAAACCTGAAATAGATCAATCACAACACTTCCATTAACAATATATTCAACCTCTTTCAACCTCACATGTAGATTTCAGTTACGCTTAGAAAATGTTTATGCGTAAGGTTACACCCTAAAGTCAAATCCTACGAGTAAACAATCTATCCATGGAAAAACTACCAAATGATTTCTGGGAGGTCTTAGATGCAAGAGAAGATGTTTACACCAAGTTTTAACATCAAATACCACATGAATCAAAAGTACCCAAATATTCAAATACCTAAACCCTAAATACTAATTACACCATTTTATTGTTTCTGGGTTAGATTCTGTCACACCCCCAATTTACCTGTTTTGCAGCGGAATGGAATTCCTGGGGATTGACTATCATAGCACCACATCACAGTTATATTGAACGACCTAAAGTGTCGTTTTAAAAACACATCATTGGATATTTCATAAAAACATTCAGAGTACGACATCGGTCCCAAAAGGTTTACAAAGTTTGCGGAAATACAAATATGTGACAAATCCAAACGATGTTTTGAAATAAAGTGCCATAATGTACATAATGTAAGTCGACGCCGCGACTCAAAATGTAGGTCCCTAAACCATGTCATGATGATGGTGCCTCAGCTACCTGAAAATACATTGCTAAAAAGGTCAACAATAATGTTGGTGAGAAATCATAGGTTTATGTAAATGTTTTATACGACTACACAAGTATAGATCAGGCATGACAATCCAGTCACGTAAAAATAATGTTACAATTGCTCTAAGCCCATGACCCCGAAACTAGACTGTTCAATAATGTATGCTCTTGCAGAGTGTTTGCCAGACAACTCCGTAATGTTATCAAATGAAATGCATCTGTTTGCCTGGTTGGGATTCACCAACCCGGATGGAGGCGTCACCCTCGATAGATCTATCCACTCATCCTCGCTTCAAAGATTAACGGTTCATGTTCAGGTAATGGGGACTTTCAAATTGGCAAATGCGGTAACTTAAGCAATGTAAGGAATTTAACATACTTGGTATCGTACAAAAATGTAGTGCAATGTATTCTCCCCCGTGGGATTTGAAAATAATCGAAAGCATGTAAAACGGGGCTATGAAAACTCACTTGGTAAACTGGAAGAATGGCAAAAGTGAGTACACTGAGGTATAATGTAATGCGTCAACCGGGACCTATTACGAATGATATGATATGTCATGAGTTGCAATGTAATGTTATGCATGCATTTCGTATGTTATTTATACCATTTGCGGGTTTTGAAAATATTACTTGTCGTCGAAAAATACTCTTTTGACGTCTTGACCCTTCAAAAAATCACTTTACAAGTTTTTACGTCAAAATGTCATCCTACAATGGTTTTATAATGATTTTTGGTGAAATTACCACTTTTCGTCGCAAAACAATGTCGTCGAAATTTTCTTGAAATTAACAAAAATGGCTTTGGAAAACTAGTCGTAAAATGGTGTACGTCGATCGTTAGAGAACGAACTCAACGGTTTTGGAAAGTTTGTATCGATATCTAGAAGTTTTAGTTCAGGAGTTTTCGTCCAAAAGGTCTCGATCATAAAGATATTAAGGGCTAAAGATAGTGATTTTGGCTAATTGTTGTGCAGAAAATGAGTTTCGGCCAAGTTTGAACATCCGTAATTAATTTACTATAACTCCGCTTTACAAACAGCTTATCGTTTTGAAAAATATGGCCGGTGAACTTGATTTTACTAGAAGACATTTTGTTCCAAAAAGTTTCACATCATGGTTAAAAACAGCTGCAAACATGGTCGTTACAGCTAATGTAACACTTGTAAAAATAATATAGTTTTTCAGAAAATAATAGTTACGGCAACTTTATGAAAACGTGCATATCTTTGTCGTTTCAAATCCGTTTTCTACGTATAATATGTCCTTAGCTTCGTATCGAAGTAAACTAATATATTTTTGACTAGTCGAAATAATCTGTGAAGCTTAAGGCTCGTTTTTGACCCGAACAAACTAAAAACTGCATGCTGAAATTTCAGAAAACTATTTATTTCGTCGTCAAACTTGTAAAATCCATAACTTCTTCGTTATAAGTCCGTTTTATTCCGTTCAAGCGGCCACGGATTCGTTTTAAAGTATATTTTCTAAATATCAAGGCCAAAGTTTCGTACCAACAGTAGGTTTTTCCAGAAATTCGAAATAAGGACAGAACATAAATATATAGTTATCGAAAATAGTTTTTCTCGGACAAAACCTATTCTAATCCCTTCAAATCAACTCCAAAGCTAATCTAATCCTACCATTCACCTTCTTAGGGTGTCATGGGTTCCTAATCACCATCAAGACCAAGAATACTATGGGAATATTTATAGGATGACCAATATGTATATATAACTCAATAAATCATGAAAAATGGTATAAATCACATATCATGCATACTATCTCCAAAAATGAAAAGATGAATATGAAATGAAAAAGGAAACATGAAAATGAAAGAAACAAGCTTACAAGTGAAAATGATGAGGTGCTAGTAACAAGGATTAAGCCTAAATACTCTTGGTTTTTATTTCAAAACCATATAAAGAGTATAAACTAGATTGTAAATACACTTGATCTAGCAAAAATTTTTGATCCCTTGCTCTCTTGATGAGTGGCCGGTTTGAAGAACCCAAAGAAAAGGAGAGAAAACTTTTTGTTGCTAACACTTTGTGAATTATGTTGAGGTGAATGAGTAAAGAAACAAGTAAGACTTTAAGTAAGACTTTTGTAGTAGCAATAAATACAATCAAGGCAACCATGCTCATTTTAATGCACCCCTTCCCCCTTGGTCGGCCAAGGGGGGGGGGGGGGAATGAGAAGATATTTTGTTTTTTTTTGTTTTTTTTTTTTTTTTTTTTTTTTTTTTTAATCTATTACTTGTATATAATTTTGTATAAACTTTGACAAAAGTATAAGTAATTATAGGAAATATGTACAAGTAAAGGTAAATGGGAATTTTTGGTACAAGTAAGTTTTTAATAAGTCAAAATAGAATGTATTGAGATAATAAAAATTGTAAAAATACATTCCTTGTGAAATTTGGGTGATAAAATAATTATCGTATAATTTTTAAGAAAAACGACGTAATAATATAATTTTAACGATTAATATACCAAATAAATTTGAAACACTAGGAAAACTAAAAATATAGTTTTTATGAACTAAATGTAAGTTTAAAAATACCTCGGGATCATTTTTGAAAGTAACGGGTTAAATATTCAAAATAATAACTCACGCGATAAAGTTTATTAAATATATAAATTACGCGTTAAAAGTGAGATGAAATGTCATGAATGAACTAACGTGATGCAAATGATGTGAATGAAATGTAGACTAATCTTAGTCCATATGAAATGTACGTGATGTTATGATCATGAATTCGCCGCTAAACCTTTAAGGTTACGCGAATTTGAAACAAGTAAACCAAGTTTACTATAAATGTTGAAATAGTGAGGCATAAATTGTGTCAAGAAATGACCTGAAAGTACGGGTTGTCACAGATTCAAAAGTGTCATCGGTTAATTAAGCACTTATCAAACATATTTCGAGCATCTAATAGTCCTAAAACACCCACAACAGAAAATACCCAAAACCCACGCATAAACCCTAATTTAGAAAAGTGGTTAATTGCAATTTCTGGGATGAATTATTTGTTGAAAATAGTTTTAGTATTAATATTTGAACCTTTTTAACACAACCATTTCATAAAAAACATCCCAGCATGATTACAAGTTCATACGCATAAGCGTAAAAACTTGAATCACGCCTAGAGAAAGATCAAACCGTTGGTTATGAAAATGGTTAAAGACCTATGTTTGAAATCACTCAAAGAAACTATTAACACTTACAGATTTCAAGATTGTAGCACGGATTTGAGTATGGATTATTAGCCGTGGATATGGTTGTTGAGGTTTTAATGTTTGTAATAAATGATAAAAGAGTTTAGGTGATTTTTTTTGTTAAAAATAGTTTCTAACTTTTGACAATAATAGTCCCTCCACCTCAACCATTTTCATCCACGGCCCATAACTTTCCTTATGGTTAAACAAAACATGAAAGTTTGGAAACAAGAAACGAGAAATTTTAGAAATAGAGAAATTTTACAGATTTGAGTCCGAGGAGTGTTTTGAAACAAGAAACGATTCCACCATTATCAAAGGTACAACCAATTAAGGGTAACATGCAAGTACAAGATTTTATGAAACAGAAAAATATTTACTTTCTCCCCCTCAACACTTGTCCGAGAAAAATATATGAAATGTTTGAAAGAGAAAAGTGTTGACGGAAGGTTTGTACTTGCAATGTTAAAAGAAATTTGGATAGAAGAATATTTTTGGATTTTATGAAATTTTGTATTTTTCTATTTTGTTTTTGATAAAATATTTACAAAAGATGTTTTGGTGTTTGAATGGTTTTAATAATTTGTTAAAAGTGCATTCAGTTCTTCTGGAGTCAAACACCGCATCCCAATCCGGTGGATCAACTCAGTAAACCTAGCAGGAGCTAAGGCTTTGGTGAGAAGATCTGCCAGTTGGTGTTCAGTACCCACAAAATATAATTTAACAGTACCCTTTTCCACATGCTCCTTTATAAAATGGTATCGAAGATCGATGTGCTTGGACTTCGAATGTTGGACGGAGTTGCATGAGATCGCAATAGCACTTCGATTGTCGCAGTACATCGGGATTCTGTCAAATGCGTAACCATAATCTTTGAGTTGTGTTCTCATCCAAATGACTTGAGCACAACACGCCGACATGGCTACATATTCTGCTTCGGTTGAGGACATCGATGTACAATCCTGCTTCTTCGATTGCCATGACACCAATTTATCACCAAGGAATTGCAAAGCACCTGAAGTACTTTTCCGAGAATCTAAGCAACCTGCGTGATCAGCATCTGAAAAGGCTATTAGTTCAAAACCAAAATCCTTTGGATACCAGATCCCCAAATTAATGGTTCCCTTGATGTATCGGAGGATTATTTTATCCTCATAGAGGTGAGTTTCAGTTGGTCGCGATTGATAACGGGAGCAAAGATATACAGCAAATACAATGTCAGGTCTACTGGCTGTTAGATACATGAGAGACCCAATGATACTTCGGTATTTGGTAGGGTCAACCAATTTCCCATGTAAATCAGCGTCCAGTTTTTTGGTATGTGCCATTGGTGTGGCATAAGTATCACAGCTTTGCATTCCATGTTTGTTTAAAATTTCAAGAGCATATTTGGACTGACTTAGGAAAATACCACGGGGTGATTGATGAACTTGCAGTCTTAGAAAGAATGTAAGTTCACCCATCATGGACATTTCAAAATGTTTTTTCATAAGTTTTGAAAATTCGTTTGAGTACTTTTTATGTGTTGACCCAAAAAGGATGTCATCCACATAGATTTGAACGATTAAAATGTGAGCCCCGTGATATTGAATGAAAAGTGTTGGGTCGACCGATCCTTTAGTGAAATTATTGGCAATGAGAAAGGATAATAACTTATCATACCACGCCCGAGGGGCTTGTTTGAGACCGTATAGAGCCTTTTTCAATTTGAAGACGTGATTCGGGAACTCTGGATCAACAAATCCTTCCGGCTGACTAACATATACCGTTTCCTTCAGTTGACCATTCAGAAAAGCGGTTTTGACATCCATCTGATAGACCATGATGTGCATGTGAGCCACGAATGCCAGAAAAATCCGTAAAGCCTCAAGTTTAGCAACCGATGCGAATGATTCCTCGAATTCAATACCCTCTTCTTGTCTATAACCCTTAGCCACCAGTCGTGACTTATTTCTGATAACCGTACCTTCAACATCCAACTTGTTTTTCCAAATCCATTTAAGTCCAATAACATAGACCCCTGGTTGTTTTTCAACCAATTCCCATACTTCAAGACGTTTAAACTGATTAAGTTCTTCTTGCATGGATTCAATCCAGTTGTCATAAGTCATTGCTTCTTAAATGTTTTTGAGTTCAGATTGGCAAACGGTAAGTGCATAAATGCAATGTTCACCCTCAGTCTGAAGGCGTTGTCTAGTTAAGACTGGTTGATTCGGGTTTCCAATGACGTTCACAAGAGGATGGTCTTTAGTCCAACGATGTATGGAGGGTTGATGTTGATATACATTGTGCAGATTAGGAGGATTTAAATGGCTTGTGGATGATTCCGCAACATCAGAAGTGGAAGTTTCATTAGCAAACGGATTGAAGAACGCATTTGGATCATAATCTGTAGGTGTAGGTACTTCATGGTTCAGAAAATCGTAAGCTGGTTCAGCGTCATTAGATACGGTTTGTTCGGCTATTGTTGTAGAATCAATTGGAGGTGCTTTGTCAATAGTTGTTGTTGTTTCAGGTGTATCAGGTGTTGGATTATTATCAGGTTGAGCAGCGGAAACAGTTGATACATCTGTAGCACGTTGATCACTATCATCACTAAACAGTGGAGCAAATAGCTGTTCCATTTGACGACGAGTAAGCTGTAGGCTTGGTTCATCTGATGATGGGGTCTGGGGGAAGTTTAGACGGTTATGACCGGGTTCCAAACTGTTATGCTCAGAAGCCATTTCTGTAAGCTCGTCGAAATTTGCATGAATCGTTCCCATAATCTCCCTTGTACGACGATTCCAGATCCGGAATCCCTTAGAGTTTTCACTGTATCCAACAAAGACTGCAATGTCAGCTTTATCTTTAGGTTTTCCAAAGTCATCACGATCATTATTTGGGTAACAAAGAGAACCAAATACATATAAGTGTTTTAGATTTGGTTTACGGTTATGAATAAGCTCATAAGGTGTTTTTTTGTGGCGTTTAGTGATCATTGACCTGTTTTGAGTATAGCATGCAGTGGACACAGCTTTTGCCCATAAGTAATCTAGAAGTTTTGCATTGATTAACATCGTTCTTGCAGCTTCAACTAACGTACGGTTTCGTCTTTTGAAAACTCCATTTTGTTCTGGTGTTCGTGCAATTGATGTTTGATGCTCAATTCCCACTTTCTCATAGTATTCTCGAAGAGTCTGATTTACAAATTCAGTTCCTTTATCTGTTTTGATTTGTTTCACTGTGTTCCGGAGCTGAACTTGAATTTTCGTGAGAAAGGTGATGATCATTTGTGGAGCTTGATCTTTACTTCGAAGAAAATAAACCCAAGTCCATCTTGAGTAGTCATCAACAATTACTAGAATGTAGCATTTTCCATTGATCGTCTGCACAAGCATCGGGCCACACAAATCCATGTGAAAAAGATGAAGCACATGCTGAGAGCTGTGTTCTACCTTTGAAGGAAAGTAAGCACGAGTGCTTTTCCCTTGTTCACAAGTTGAGCATAGATGATCTTTAGAATACCAGAATCTTGGGAGACCTTCAACAAGTTTGTAACGTGCATGATTGGTTATGGTTTGAAAGTTTAAATGTGAAAGACGACGGTGCCATAGCCAGGATTTTGTAGATGTTGCCTTTGAAAGTAGACAGATGGGAGATGAAGCAATCATGTCTTGCATTGAGATTGTGTAAAGACTTGATGTGCGGTTTCCAGACATAAGATCGTTTCCTTGTAGATCACGAATTAAACAAGTTTTCTCCCTAAAAGCAACTTCCAAATCTCCATCACAAAATTGACCGACTGAAAAGAGATTGTGACCGAGACCTTCCACATAATAAAATCTGCTAATTTCAATGTTCCCATTGATGTAATCTCCGTAGCCCATGATAGCTGCGAAGTGATCATTCCCGAACCTGACAGTGCCAATGAACTTTGAAACAAAGTTTGATAACAGTTTGAGATTGCCTGTCATGTGTCGGGAACATCCGCTATCAACAATCCAGAGGATGATCTGTATCACCTGCATTACACATAGACGATACAGGTGGAATAGAAGTAGAGGTGGAACCCGAAGAGTTAGAGGGTTCTGTTACAGTTACATTAGACACACACATGTTAATGATCTTGGGAATCCATTTAAAGCCTGGGATGTTTTGTAACCATCTCTGCCAAGTCCAACTAGTCTTAGCTTTGGTCTTAGTGAATGCACTAGGTGATATTCTCTTCCTAGGAGGTGAAGTGGGTTCTATGGGTACATCAATGGTTGTAGCAGAAACATTAGTAGGCGGTTTACCTAGCACAGACTTAGAAGCATTAGTGGGCCTAGAGGTATTCCATTTTCTATTGTTCTGCTTACGAGATAAGATAGCATTAGCAACACATTTATCATGACAACCAGAAAACATGCTTTTACGACAACCAACACAAGATGCTTCAAACAAAACATTCAAAGTACTTAAAGGTTCAGCATTTGTTACATCACTTTGGCTATTACATTTGGCTAACGCAATGTCTAAAGTGGGTGCAACATGAGTTTTATTCAAAGTCCTAAGGTGTTCTTCTACTTCTGAGGTCTTTATTGTTCTTCTCTTACGTTGCAACTTCCTATTCTTCTTGGGTTTGCTCTTAAGCTGTGAAGTGCTAACATTGGGAAAAGAGGTAACTATTCATGTTTCAGCGGAATGAAGCACATTAGTATCTTTTGGTTTGTCATTAGGCGTTCTACTCTCAATTTTAAACATTCCTGGGGCAAGTGCATTAGTGTTACTAATCTTATCTTGCTTAAGTTTCATCAATTCTGCTTTTAAGTCATGGATAGTGTGTAACAAATCTTGATTTTTAGGGCGAGTGTTTCCATTATTTCGTAAAACTTCTTTGGTATATGCAAGATGATCATCAGTATCTTTTGACACTTGAGCACGAGTCTTTTTTAGCAAATCAAATATGACACCATATTCTGTTTTGACCTTGTCAATTTCTTGTTCATATTTTGAAATTTGACATTTTAAAGACACGTTTTCATCATCCAGTTGTTCGATTTTTGGATTAGAAAATTTTAAACTCAACTAGGTGATTTTGTTTTGCAAAGCAAGTTCACGATTTTGACAATCTTTTTGACACCATTGAAGACGACGTTTTACATTGGAAAGTTCATTTAACAATCGCTCATTTTCAATTTGTAAAGACTTGATTTGTGACACATTATCGGTATTCTCAACATTATCAACAAAGTCAACATCATAATCAAATGCATACGCAACAGTATGTAATAACACAACATTTATGGCATTAGCACAGATTACATCTTCCAAGAGTCGGTCAACATGATTTCGTAACATTTTCTCTTTATGTTTGGTGTTTGAAATCGATGTTTCTGTTTGCTCAAAAACTTTTTTCATAAGACCAATCTCCTTCTGAAGATCTCGTTCCCAATATATTGCACACATTTTTAGATTTCGGACATGTGGTAAAAGCCCTTTCTGAAAAATATCCCTTTGTTGTCGCCCAAATGGCGATTGAAAATGTTCAGCTTTGATTTCATAATTAACTTCAATTGCATGTTCTAAAATTTTGATGTCAGACATAAAGTGTCAAAGTATTTTAGAACCTGACATCGTTCAGCTAATGGCTTTATTTCACTTAAAGAAGGTAAAGGACCATTAATTTGTGCAACATTGGGTCGGGAACCATCATTAGAAGAGGACTCAGGAGTAGGCGTGATAGTTAAATGGCTTTCGAATAGTTAAATGGTTTGCAATAAACAACATTTTCCAATTTTGACTGAATCTCGTCTTCAGCATCTAATTCCTCCATACGATTATATTCAACAACACTCATAATGGAGTCATCAATTCTATGTTCTGCACTGTAAACTTGAGGATTTGGTTTGAATGCTCTATGTGAAAAACGTGGTCCGTAATCAGCAAGATTTGGTCCATATACATCAGGATTTGGTTTAAAGGAAAACTTTTGAATTGTTGTAATACTCACCATGTTTGTAAACAATATTTCAAAACTCTTTGATTTTGTTTTGTAAGTCGACAATTTCCTCAAGATAGTCATCTATTTTTTTCCTCGAATGTTTTTTGTACTCACAAATCTGTTTTTGACAAGTTAACAACCCAGACTTGGCTTTTTGAGTTTCTGAAGTGAGAGCGTTAAGTTGTTGTTTATGATCATATTTCAATTGTTCTATTTGAGACAACAAAGCATTTTTGGATGCAACTAGATCACAGATCTGTTTTTCTAAAGATTTTTCATTTTGGTAAGATTTAGCAAAAGCGACTTCAAAACCTTTTTCACGTTTCTCTTTAGTTTGAAAAATGTGAGTTGAAACTTATAGCATTCATTATCCTTAGTCAACAGTGCATTTTTATCTTGCAATTTCTTATTGATGTCATTGCACTTTTCCAGTTGAGATTGGGTGGTTTTAATTAAGTTGGTCATGAGCTCAAGATCTGGATTAGACAAAGGTTCATCTTGTTCAACTTGAATCTCAACATGATCATTATTTAGATCCTCAAATATGACCACGGAGTCAACTTGATTATCAATATTAACCATAAGGTCATCTTGATTGTCAAATATAACTACGGGATCCATTTGATTATCATCGGAATGAGATGTAGAAGATTCATGTTGAACACTCTGAGCCTCGTCGGATGCAGATGTTGGCGGAGATATCAAATCATTAATGAGTATGTTTTGATCTGGTACCTGAGACAAGCCGTCAGTGTCATACACTAGGCCTGTGTCACTCATGTGGAGCTCTTGCATGTTTGCCATTAACATCACAGCTGCATTAGCCTGCAAGCTTCCATGTCATCATCAGAATCTGCATTAGCCATGAAGCTATGTTCCTTGTTGGCAAGAGTTCCACCAGCTTCATCCTTGAGAGCCAAGAGTAAAGCCTCTTTGTGATAAGTGTTGCCTCTTGTCCTCGGCTTTGGGCATCCATTAGCCAGATGACCCTTCTCATTGCATTTATAGCATCAGAGACCATTAACCCTAGTCTGAGCATTTCCCTGATCAACCACTTGAAGCCGTTGTTGTTGAGAACCCATGTTATTCCTTCCATTAACATTAAACCCTTGACCATTATTCATCTGACGACCATTTCCACGATTCTGAACCTCAACCCTTCCATTGTTAACAACAGCTTGATTCCTTGTATTTGACGAGGTGCGAATGCGGTTGTTGGATTTGTTAGAAAATCGTCCGAAGGCTCTTGCAATCATAAAAAATCCTTGATTCAATGCATCGAAGGCTTCTGCATCCTCGTTTGATTCACTGTTGAGTGCTTGATCATTGTTGTTGTTGTATGGAACCAATTGAGTTTCTTGAGATTGTTGCTGTGATGGATCATATGGTGTAATCTGAGCAGTTGGTTGTGGAGGGTTTGTGAAGACAGTTTGCAAGGTCGGGAATTGAGGATAACATGCTTGAGCCCACAAAGCAAGAGTTTGATTATCCGGGAGTGAAGGCGAAGCAGGGACCCCACGTATGATTCTTTCTTTGTCAACTTCTTTTTGGTGGTGCTTCAAATAGTCATACAACAATCCGTATGTAGCTTGATGAAGATTCTTTGCTTGACGGATGAATATAACATACTTCTCCCAATCAGGACCAAGACAACTCAGGAACTTTGTGTTGATTGCAATCCTTGGCATAATGATATTATGTTTATCCAAGTCATTGATGATGTCTGATAACCGATGATGATATGACTCTAATGTCTCCCCTGGTTCAATCATGAAGTGTTCATATGCTAAGTAGATTTTGGATTCCAAATCTTCTTGATTGAGTTCAGTGCCTTCCATTAGAAGATGATTGTGCTCCCACATTGCTTTAACAGTCTTCTGAGCATCAACACTACAAAGAATCAGATTAGGTAATCCGAAAAGGATATATTGCATTGCAATTTCATCAGCTTCTAAGTGAAGAAGTTGGTCAGTAGTAAGTTGATCAAGACCGACAACGTTGGTAACATCATCTCGTGGTGGATTAGCATTTGGATCGCCGGGTACAGTAAGAGTAGGCATCTGAAAAGGACCTTCAAGGATGACCATCTTCAAAAACTTACCATGTGGCTTCTTTAGATCACAAAACCTAAAGAACCTGATCACCCATTGATCATAATTTCCGGGAGTGAGCATTGGAGGTCTGTCAAAGGATCCAGCTTCATGAATGGATTGTTGGCTACTTAAAGCTTCACACATCTTTTCAAACCAAGAGGGTTCCTTTGGTGTTGTAACATTCATAGCATATTGGCGGGATACTGATTTTGAAAGTATGTATAATGTTGTACTTGTTGACGATGGTTTGGTGGAACCATTTGTGGTGGAAGAGGATTTTCTCCTTGAAGAAAGTGTTGAAATTGTTGTGGAGATGGTGGAGGATATAGTTGATAGAAGTGTTGTTGTTGTTGTTGAGAATACTCATGAGGAAAGTAGTTAGAGTATGGTGGTTGAGACATCTTAAAACTTGTGTTGATGATGGATCTTTGTAGTCGAATGAAACTTAGAGTTTCTTGATGAAGAAACCTTATGCGTAGAAACCAGCTTAGGCGTAGAAAGTACCTTACGCGTAATAACCACCTTACGCGTATACAAGAGCTTACGCGTAGTGAAAGCTTACGCGTAGACTTGAGAAAAACTTAGCTTAGGCGTAAACCAAAGACTTAGGAGTAGAAACCTTATGCGTAATACTTCCTTAGGCGAAAGACAAGCTTAGGCGTAGGAAAGGCTTAGGCAAAGAGTATTCTACGTGTAAGAATTAAGCTTATGCATAAAACTAGGGTTTTACCTAAAAATCCTTTACACTTATACCAGTGTAAAAGATATCCTAAGTCGAAGTGTTTTCAGGCTTATCCAAGCAAGAAAACACTGAGTAAACCAACAGCTCTGAAGATCAAATGATGAGATGCTTACGCGTAACTTCTGCTTAGGCGTAGAGTTATAGCTTACGAGTAAAACTAGGGTTTTACTATGAGTAGAAAGTACAAACTATCACCAAAACTGATTTTTATGCCCAAAAGTGTTTTGAAACCTGATTTTAATGATGAAATAGCTTCAATATCACCAAAATAACAAGAAAGTTTGAAACTTGATGACCCAAAACAAAATTCACCCTTACGCGTAGAAAGTAGTACACGAATAAAACCAAGCTTAAGAACAACTCTACACACGTAAAGTTTGAAACTTGATGCAAAAAACTTAAACTTTATCACTAAATAAACCTTAAACCACAAGAATCTTGAGTTTACAAGTGTAAAAAATGAAGCTTTTATGCGTATGAAATGTTTTAGCTTTAAAACCAACGCGTATGACTATGTAACTTCAAAAACAAGGTGCTTCACCCAACTAGATGGCGATTGATACCACTGTTAGGTCACCATAATGTAACACAAGCTTCAATATGTAAGAAATATAGATGAGATGATCAGTTGAACACACAACACACACACGATAAGACAATAGTGAAAGGTTATGCGTAGGTGTAACATGAAAGTGAACAACCAACCTTCAAATGAAGATTTACAAAGGTATTTATAGGGGAAGGGACTAGGGCGACACTACAAGTTCCCTTCCTTCCTTATTGGACATGGGCCAAGGCTTATGGGCTTTCTACATAAGCCTTGACATTAATACAAACATAAAAGCCTAATTAAGCAACCTATTACATATTGATTACTAACACTTGAAATATAGTTTAGGAGTGATTCCAACACAAGTGATACATTTTAGAGTCCTTCAAATATCTTAGCAATCTGTCGAGGACATTTATGAGGGGATTCACACTTGTGATCCTCAGTGATTGAATGGAAACTCCTGCCAGGGTCAACATCAAACAGCCTTGATAGCAAGTCACTTCGGTAACTCCTTGTGGGTTACGCTTAGTGTTGTCTTAAACAGTCTACAATCGTGAGGTGATGTTTCGGTGTACCTCAGCGACTCACCTGAACTGTAGATGTACTTCGGTACATCGTGTTATCCTACTTGAGGGACTCCAGTTCAGGAACAGCCTTTGCAAGAATTAGAGATGTGTTATCACACTATGTTGTTAACACCCTCAAAGTTCGAACTTGTAAGTGCTGGAAATCCCGCTAAGGAGATTCCTTTCAAGAATCGAGTCCTGAAGATGTGGGTCATTACTTGAATTTGTTCAATGTAATGCCAACTGTCCCTTATGGGATTCGGACGGCTGATTCGCCCTACCAAGGTGAATGGAATCAAGACATTCATCAGAAGAACAATCGTAGTGGTCAATTCCCTAAGAAACGATCACAATGATCGATTGGTGTTTTTCACTAATCAATTCTTATGTTTTCTTCTTATAGATGCTCCTAGGAGGAATGATCGTGCAGATTCTCCTCATGCTCATACCAAATTAAAATTCTCTCAAAAGGCAACTCAAAAGTCAGAATGATTCTTCATCAACCAAAGAATCTACAAAGTTGAAAGACTAGAAAACTACATCACATCTGAAATACAACGTCAAAGAGCGTATGAGCATGTTGGAGAAAGACGTGGAGACACCTGAGCAACGAAGCGGACCAGATGCAGACAGCAACATATTATCACCACACTCACACCATAACAAAGAACAAAGAACAAAGAATATAAAGACGTCAAAGCTGAAAACTTCAAAAGAAACAAGATCCTGAGTTTGGGGAGATTGTTGGAATCAAGGCACTTTTCTCACAAGAAAGAAGAATGCTAGAAGACGTCAAGCAACCGCTATTACATCATCACCAACAACTTATCCAAGATTGCTGGAGTCATCACTAACACTTAGAGGGAGATTGTTGGAATCACTCCTAACTTGTATTTCAAGTGTTAGTCTTTAATATGTAATAGGTTGCTTAATTAGGCTTTTATGTTAGTGATTATGGCAAGGCTCATGTAGAAAGCCCATTAGCCTATGCAAAAGCATAATAAGGAAGGAAGGGACTAGATGTATTGTCCTAGCTCCCTTCCCTATAAATAGACTTGTAAACCTTCACTTGAAGGTTGGTTGTTCCTCAATACATATCTACGCATAACATTTCTCCATATATCATACGTGTGTGTTTGTGTGTGTTCATCCGATCTATCTCCACCTTATGTCTTACATATTAATCCTTGTGTTGTATTATGGTGACCTAACAACCTGCACGGTTAAAATCCCCATATACAATAGTTTCTACCCCGTACCCTTAGGATACCATAATCCCAATTGAGTAGTACATTTAATATATCTAAATAGTCTTTTGACGACTTCTAGGTGTGAAATTTTAGGGTCTTCTTGAAACCTAGCACATAGACATACACTAAACATGATACTCGGGCAACTAGCCATAAGGTGGAGAAGGCTACCAATCATGCCACGGTATTTGGTGTTATCAACGGATTCTCCGTCTTCATCTTTGGTAAGCTTAGTATCGGATGACATTGGTGATCTTATAGGTTTTGACTCTTCTAAACCAAATTTCTTTAGCATTTTTTTATGTATTTGGATTGATTAAAGAAGATACCATCTTCTAGTTGTTTGATTTGTAGACCAAGAAAGAAGCTTAATTCTCCCATCATACTCATTTCAAACTCATCATGCATGATTTTTGAGAAATCATCACACATGTCTTGACAAGTCGATCTGAATATAATATCTTCCACGCATATTTGAACAATAATTATATGTGATTCTTTTTTCTTAGTGAAAAGTGTATTTTCAACTAACCCCATGGTATAGTCGTTTTTTATTAAAAATGATTTGAGTCTATCATACCAATCCTTTGGGGCTTGCTTTAGACCGTAGAGAGCTTTCTTTAGTTTGTACACATGGTTAGGTTTTTCGAAATCGATAAAGCCCGGAGGTTTAGCTACATAGACCTCTTCATTAATAAGGCCATTTAGAAAAGCACTTTTAACATCCATTTGAAAAAGCTTAAAATCATGAGCACAAGCATAAGGAAGAAGTATTCTTATAGACTCTAATCTAGCTACGGGACCATAGGTCTCATCAAAGTTTATGCCTTCTTGTTGGTTATACCCTTGGGCAACAAGTCTAGCTTTATTTCTAGACACTACACCGTTTGCATCTAACTTGTTTTTATATACCCATTTAGTTCCGATTATGGTTTGGTTTTTAGGTGGAGGGACAAGTGTCCAAACATTATTTGAAATAAATTGATTTAAATCTTCTTGCATAGCCATTACCCAACTTTCATCTTTTATGGCTTCTTGTGTATTTTTAGGTTCTATGGTTGAGACAAAACAAAATAAACTACTTTGGTTTTGGACTTGAGATCTTAAGGTTCTTTCATTCAACTTTCCTATAACCTTTTCTATGAGATGATCTTTAGACTCTTTGATATTGATAATTTCATTGTTTAATGGTTCATCTTCTTTATTTATATTTTCCTTGATTTCTATGGCTTCACTTTCGATTAACTCGTCATCGACAAGAGGTAGGGAAGCTTTAGGTGGACTTTCATCAAGTTTTACGTTTAAGGATTCTTCAACCTTCATGGTTTCTTTATTTAGTATTACGTATGCTTTACTAATAGGTGAGTATCCTAAGAAGACACCTTCGATTGATTTAGGATCAAATTTAGTTAGAGAATCTTTAGTAATAAGTAAGGAACATTTACTACCAAACACTCTAAAGTGTTCTAAAGTAGGATTTTTGCCTCGTAGTAACTCATATGGAGTTTTTCCTAAAAATGGTCTAATCAGGACTCGATTTAGTATATAAGTTGATGTGTCGACGACATTGCACCAAAAACTTTGAGGAATTGATTGCTCATTAATCATGGTGCGACTCATTTCTTGTAGGGTTCTATTTTTCCTTTCAACTACCCCATTTGATTGTGGAGTGCGAGGAGCCGAGAAATTGTGAGTAATACCATTAGCATCACAAAAAGCTTCAAATTGCACTTCATTATCAAATTCCCTACCATGATCCATTCTAATTGACACTATAGAACTTCCTAGTTGTCTTTGTATTTTCTTACTTAATATTTCAAAGTAATTGAACGTTTCAGTTTTATTGTTTAGAAATTTAGTCCATGTGTACCTAGAGTAATCATCCACTATAACCAAAGTGTAGAAGTTACCTCCGTAACTTTGAATTGAGGATGGACCAAATAAATCCATATGTAGTAATTCTAGACACTTAGTTGTTGAGACCATACTTTTAGCTTTATGACTAGCATGGACTTGCTTTCCTATGTTACAAGCATCACAAAAATGATGTTCGTATTTTAACTTGGGTACGTCTCTTACTAGTTCTTTGGATGATAGCTATTGAAGAAGTCGCATATTGGCGTGACCCAATCTTCGATGCCATAAGGTCGAAGTATCATTCATAGAAGTAAGACAAAGTTTGTCTTTAGGTTCATTACCGATTTTAATGACATACACTCCATGTTTTCTAATGCCTCTTCCTATAGTAATACCGTTTTTCAATATTTTACTACCGGTTTCACTAAAAAGAACGTTGCACTTTTTATCACATATTTGTCCTATACTTAGTAGATTGAAGTTTAGGTTTTCTACGTGACATACATCGTTAATGGTTAAGGATTTGTGAGAGATTGTACGTTTACCGATGATTTTACTCTTGCTATTTCCAAACACCACATTTCCTCCATTGAAGGATTCGTATTTGAAAAACAAATCTTCGTTAATGCCTTGTGCACCAGCTATCCTTGATCCATTCATCCGGATCTAAGTCGACCTTTAGGCACACCTAAGAAAACAATTAACTCAAAATTTTAGTCCCCATTTGTTCATGGGTCCATTAGTATTATACATTTCATTCACGTTAGACATATATGAAAAAGGTGAGAAACCATTCCAAGGTGTAAAGTTTGAAATAGAAAACCATTTGGTGCATTAGGATTCCATCCCATTTGATGGTGGTTACTTCTCGGATAAACATTATTTGGTCTTCATATAAATGTTTTTGCTTTAGAAAATGATGGACCTTTGTTTTTCATAAAACTTTGATCTGTTTTAGTGGAGGTGGTTGTTTGACATTTCTAACTGTGATATGGGTTGGTTTCTTTTTGTTAACAATAACAAAGTCGGTTCTAGATGATGTAGTTGCATTATTTCTACTGTTTTTGGTACAAACCTACGGATCCCTGGATTTACACTAGACGGTTCCTTTTTTCAAGGGATCCGTGGGATCCGTGACTACAGTAGCCTGTTTTTCAATTGCTTTAACGAATTGTGTTTCTTTAATCTCGCTATGACGTAGTGAGTTCCTGAACACCTAAACCCTTTTGATTATTTTCCATTTTAACACTATCAAGTATTTTATCAAGATTATTAGTACTTATTCTAGCAATCTTTGAATCAAGATGATCAACTAACGTTTGAAGTTGAACACAAAGTTCACATTCACTATCTATTCCTTTCCCTTTTCTAAGCGTTTTTATTTATCTTTAAGCTCAATGACTTCCTTTTCTAAACATTCATTTTTGTTCTTCAAAATCTTATTTTTGTTAATTACTTTTAGACTAACTTTGCAAAGTTTATCATATTCACGATGTAAAGATTCATCATCTAATGATGAGCTACTATAATAAAGAGATTCGGGACATACCTCGTTTGAGTCCTTTGCCATGAGACAAATTTCTTCGTTCTCCTCCTCACTCATTCCCTACGAACCACTTACAAACGCCTTTTGTTCGTCACGTTTGGGACACTCACTAATGAAGTGATTAGGGTCCCCACATTTAAAACATGTGCGTTCGTCCTTTGCTTTCTTGTCGTATCTGCCTTTCCGGAACCCCTTCTTGTCGTTATATGGTTGGTTGACATATCTTCCTTTTCTTCGAAAGAACTTCTTGAAATCCCGTACCGCCATGCATACTCTTCGTCATCAATTTCCGAAGATGAGGTTTCTTCATCGCTTGAAACCTTCGTGGCTTTTAAGGCAAGAGATTTGTGCTTCTCTTTCTTTTCTTTTGAGGCTTCGGAATCTTTAGCAAGGACGAGCTCATAGACCTTTATATTGCCTATGAGTTCGTCGAGAGTGAGGATTGACAAGTCTTTGGATTATTCGATGGCCGTCACCTTTGGTCTCCACTTTGATGGAAGCGCCCTTAGAAATCTCCTGACATGATTACGACTAGAAAAAGACTCATCAAGTGCTTGTAATGAAGTAATAATAGTATTAAAGTTAGCAAAAGAATTATCTATACTATCCTCACCCAATATTGAAAATTGTTCATATTATTGAACAAATAAATCTATTTTATTGTTTTTAACTTGTTGATTTCCTTGGTGAGTTACAACTAAAGAGTTCCAAATTTCATTAGAGGTTTTAAGCATAGAAATTCTTTCAAATTCCTTTTTGGGTAAGGCATTATATAAAACCATTTTTGCCTCACTATTTTTGGAAAGCTTTTTCTTTTGATCGACGGAGAGGCGATCATGAGGGATGTTTATTTTGTTGCCGGTTTTATCATCTTTTGTAGTGGCTTGAACGTCACCTTCAACAATGATGTACCAAAGACCAATATCTTTTGATTTCACATAAGTTTCAAATCTATTTTTCCAATTAATAAAACCATTTGTTTCAAGTAGTGGAGGTCGTTGCATAGATTGCCATTCTCTATAATTTTCAAAACTCATTGTGATCGAAAAGTTTTTAAAATACAATTTACTTAAAAAATTTTGTAAACCTTGCTCTTGATGCCAATTGTGGAAAACTAGAAGGAGGGGTTGAATAGTTTTGCCGATTTTAATTTAAGTTTCAAAACTTTAGATTCGATCTTATGTGAATTCGTATGGATGAATAGAAAGTATAAAGCAATAAGTAAGTAAATGATGAAAGCAAGTAAAGTAAAGGATAGAGAGTAGTGACACAAGTGATTTATAGTGGTTCGGATAAAAGGACACCTTCCTTTCCCTACTCCACTCCCCGAGTTCCCCACTCGAGAGTTCAAGCACTATGTCAACAAGCTCCTTCAACATGGCGGAGAAGCCTCACAACGTCGCTTACACTTTTTTCGGTACAAATCTAAATACCGAGTCCTTAACACGGCGGACTAAACCAACACAACTATTACACAACAACTATGTGAATTATGAAATACAAGATCTTGCTACAGAAATCTTGTGGAGGAACAAATCAATCAAGGACCCATTGCTTGGATGACTTGTAGTATGGTGATCTAGCCTTTGAGAAGGACCTATATAAGAATCACAACAAGAAAAAGAAGAACTACTAGATTGATCAAGAGATCAGAGGTTAGAAGAGTGAGATAATATATGAGAGAGTTTGTAAGAACAGAGGTGAGTAATAATGAAGAAATGGCTCACTATGTATAGGCAAAAAAAAGCTTATTGTAGCCCGGTTCCGGTTGGATCCCTCACTTGGGGGATCCGTCCAGTGCAATCCAAGGGATCCGGCAAACTAGGTTGTACCAGCCCGGGTTTTGGGTTGCAAACCGGGTCATGGGTTATGGGTATGAGCCTTGGGTACCCAACAAGATACAATATATCTAGACAATGGGTCATGGGTCATGGATAATACCAAACATGATTTAATGCATGATGTCATGCAATGGGTCATGGGTTATGAATTAACTCCATGGCTATGGGTCATGGGTCTTGGATATTACCCATCCTATTACATAAACTATTACAACAAATGAATTATTACAACATTTTATGTGAATGACCAAATGTATATATTTTACAAAAATAACATGTATTTTTATAATTTTACTTATGATACTTTATATTTGTTATCAACAAAACACAAAGATATCGCTAAATATGAATAAACGGTTTTACAGTTTATTTGTATTAACAATACGAGCACACCTCAATTAGCATAATCTATCCTTAGTTCAAGTAGTTAATTAGTAAGTATTTTAATTAAAAGTAGTTAAAATCGGTAGAAATACCACCCCCCCCCCCCACTCCTATACCCCGAGATATTTACCTTGCTTTCAAAAAACCATAAAAGACAAAAAAGAATCTCCCTCAACCTTACCTTCTCGTCATACATCTCTTTCTAACATCTCTATTCCCCTAGAGAACGAATCAATCCCCTGGGCTTACCGCATACTACACTACAACGATTAAGTACACTGCCTAGAGGGTTGAAAAACTTGCTCGTAGAAAAAGAAGTCTTTTCGACCCAGAACCCACACATCGTTGACCTTTATCAAGATTCACTTAACCATAAAAAGGCTAGACCGGGTACTTAAGATTCACTTAACCATAAAAAGGCTAGACCGGGTACTGGGTATTTGTAATGTTTTTAAATGTCTTTGAATTATTAAATAATGTTTTTTATTATTAATAAACTTTAATTTTGTTGTTAAAAAATTGAAAAAAAAATGTTGGTCACCTATAAAAGATTTAAAATGTAAAACATTTACTCGTCACAAAAGTAGTTACCGGGTAACCGCCGCTGCATTGCGCGGTACCCTTCTAGTATATATATATATATATATATATATATATATATAGAGAGAGAGAGATAGCTTGGCTATAATTTTTGTATCTAATTGACTACAATCTTTTATAAAATAATACACTAGCAATGAATCCGGCACTCATAGAAAAGAATCAGGACCCACAAAAAGAGTCAGGGACCCACATTATATAGCACACAATTGTAACCAATTGGCTACAATAAATTGTATCTAATATATTCTATATATATATATATATATATATATATATATATATATATATATATATATATATATATATATATATATGATGACGTTATTGTGATGTACACTTTTAAAATAGAAAATAATAGGCACATTTGTGCACCATCGGATCAATTATATGAATGAGATTTGCATTTATTTAAAACAATTAATTGATAATAGCAATATTGTACTTAAATGGGTTATGAATGGCATAGTGTATCCCACTTTTTGAAGACTTAAATTCACTTACACGTGCTCATTTTTTTCTTGAATTCATTTGTTGGATTTTTTTGATGACGTTTTTTATTGACACATTGTTTGATGATTAATTTTTAATGACACAATTCTAATGACACTATTTTTAGTGACATGTTTTTAGTGACACATAGTTTTACTATACATTTTTTTGACACATAGTTTCTCAATATATTTTTAATGTCACATTTTTGGTGACACATATTTCATGATACATTTTAGTGACACATTTATAATGACATACATGAAGTATCTTGAAACACAATAATTTAATTGGTTACATTTACGGGGACACACTAATATTTTTGATATATTTTTAATGACACATAGTTTCATGATACATTATAGTTTCCACCAATAATTAAATTTCAAAATACTATTAAAACATAGCCAATAAACTAGAGTTACTCTGATCCATTAAAAAAACACGTAACTACTAGCAAGCATATTGTTACTATCACCTGTTCATAACCAACTGAGTCACAAATCAATTACAAAAACATAACAGATCACAAATATGATATCTGAACAATGAGAAGCCTTAAGAAATACTGTAACACTCACTACTACAAAAAATCTCACAGAAACCGGTCAAAATATCCCATGAAGAGTGGTTTTGAGACCACTCTCTGAAGCGGGGTATATCCATGATCAAAACATATAGAAATCGGTTGCACAACCAGTCTCTGTTAGGAGCATCAACACTCGTTTTTTCCTAAGAATTGGTCTCCATATTAGAGTAAACACAAATGATTTTTTTGTACATTGGCACCGGTTCTCCAATAACCTATCTTTATATAAACTTCTAACAAGTCTTTATATAGAATAATGTTGGAATCACTCCTAAACCTAAATCAAGTGTTAGTAATTCATATGTAATAGTTAGCTTAATTATGGCCTTTATGTTTGTTATTAGCTTAAGCTTATGTAGAAGGCCCATGAGCTTAGGCCCAAGCCCATAGGAGAAAGGAAGGGACTAGGAAGTGTTGCCCTAGCTTCCCTCCTATAAATACTATGTAATAACCCTCACTTGAGGGTTGGTTGTTCAATTCATTTCACTCTCATTCTCTACGCATAACCATCTTCATTCTTACGTGTGTGTTTGTGTGTGATATTGTTCATCCGCCTCTCTTCTCTTCTCTATCGCTTCTCTTGATGCTTGTGTTGTAAAACTAGTGACCTAACAGTGGTATCAATCGCCTACTAGTTGGGTGAACGTATTGTTTCTTGAAGTGGGTTTTTGGTCCTACGCGTAGAACATACGTCTCGTCCTTGATACATTGGTTAGCTTAAAAACTGATTTTTCACACTTTCTAATCCAAGATTCTTGTACTTTCTATGTTTTAAGGTGTTAAAATAACTGTTTTTGGCAAAAAGTTTCAAACTTTACGCGTGGATCATCGTTTTTAAGCTTTTTTTTGTACGAGGGTTTCGCTCTACGCGTAACAGTTTTAGAAGTTTTGGTTCATCAAATTTCACACTTTTGTGTTATTTTGGTGATATTGAAGCTATCTCATCACAAAAATCTGGTTTAGAAACATCTTTGGGAAAAATCATTTTTACGAGTAAAGCTACGCGTATCAAAACCCTAGTTTTACGCGTAACTTTATCCTTGGTTTGATCTTCAGTTTCGTGGTTTACTCCGTGTTTCCTTGCTTGGATAAGCCTGAAAATACGTCGACTTTGGATATCTTTTGCACTGTGATAGTGTAAAAGATCACTTGGGATAAAACCCTAAAATTACACATAAGCATAAAGCTTACGCGTAAAAAATCCTACGCATAAGATTTATCTTACGCCTAAGCTCAGTCTTACGCATAAGGTAATCCTACGCCTAAGTTTTCTACGCCTAACTTCTTGTTTTACGCATAACTTTTGTGCTTTTTCCTTACTTACGCGTAAGCTAAACCTACGCGTAACTCTTGCTGTTACGCGTAACTTTGGTGTTTTTACGCATAAGTGCTACTTGGTTTATTGTGATTTCTACGCCTAAGGATACTTCATCAACAAAGGTTCATTCGACTACAAAGATCCATTTTACCAACACAAGTTTTCAACATGTCACAACCACCATACTCTAACTATTTCCCTTACACTTATTCTCAACGACAACAACAACTAAGTCCACAACATCAACAATGGAATCAACAACAAGCAATTTATCAACAACAATTTAATCAACAACATACTCCACAACTTGGAGCAATTCCTCCAACACAAATGGTTCAAACACCACCAAGTCTTCAAGTTCAACCCTACACAAACGATTTCAATCAACATCCATCAAGGAACACTATGAAGGAACCCACTTGGTTTGCAAAGATGTGTGAAGCTTTAAGCAGCCAACAATCAATTCTTGAGGCTGGATCACTTGATAGACCTCTAATGCTCACTCCAGGAAACTACGATCAATGTGTAAGTAGGTTCTTTAGGTTTTGTGATCTGAAGAAGCCACATGGAAAGTTCTTAAAGAAGGTTATCTTGGAAGGTCCATTTCAGATGCCTACTGTCATTGTACCCGGAGATCCGAATGCTAATCCACCAAGAGATGAACAATCAAACATTGTTACTGTCGCAGACCTGAATCCAGAAGAACTTCTACACTATGAAGCTGATGAGCTTGCAATGCAATATATCCTTTTAGGACTACCAAACCCAATTCTTCGAAGTGTTGATGCTCAAAAGACTACAAAGGCAATGTGGGAACACATTCATCTACTTATGGAAGGATCTGCACTCAATCAGGAGGATATGGAATCCAAAATTTACTTGGCTTATG
Source organism: Chrysanthemum seticuspe (assembly GCA_019973895.1). Classification (NCBI taxonomy): domain Eukaryota; kingdom Viridiplantae; phylum Streptophyta; class Magnoliopsida; order Asterales; family Asteraceae; genus Chrysanthemum; species Chrysanthemum seticuspe. The sequence goes on from BPTQ01000004.1 coordinate 180,817,422, forward strand.
AACACTTCTTGATTGAACCTGGAGAGACACTAGAGTCTTATCATCATCGATTCTTGGACATCATCAATGATTTGGATAAACACAACATCATCATGCCAAGAATTGCAGTTAACACTAAGTTCCTGAGTAGTCTTGGTCCTGAATGGGAAAAGTATGTCATTTTTCTCCGTCAAGCGAAGAACATGCATCATTCTACATACGGATTATTGTACGATTACTTGAAGCCTCATGAAAAGGAAGTTGATAGGGAAAGGATTCTCCGTGCTCAAATTGCTTCACCTTCACATCCGGAAAATCAACAACTTGCCTTGTATGCTCAAAACAGTTATCCTCCTCAACCAGCAACGCAACCAACTGCCACTATCACACCAAATGATCAATCACAGCAATCTCAACATAATCAATTGGTTCCATACAACAACAACAATTCTCAAGCATTTGTCAGTGAAGCTAATGAGGAATCTGATCTGTTCGAAGCATTGCAACAAGGATTTGTTATGATTGCTAATGTTTTTAGCCGTTATACCAACAAATCCAACAATCGTATTCGTTCCTCATCTAACACATGGAATCAAGCTGTTGTGAACAATGGACGAGTTGAAGTTTAGAATCGTGGTTATGGTCGTCAGATGGGCGGTGGTCAAGGGTTTAATGTTGTGGGTAGGAATAACAACAGAGCTCAAGTGGTGGAACAGGGAAATGCTCAGAATGGGTTGAATGGTCTTCGATGCTACAACTGCAATGAGAAGGGACACCTGGCTAATGCATGCCCAAAGCCGAGGACTAGGGGCAGTGCTTATCACAAAGAGGCTCTTCTTTTGGCTCTTAAGGATGAAGCTGGTGGAACTCTCACAGACAAAAAACATAGCTTTATGGCAGATGCAGACTCAGATGATGATATGGAGAACTTGCAGGCCAATGTAGCTGTTATGTTGATGGCTAATATGCATGAGTTAACATGAGTGACACAGGCCCAGTGTATGACACTGATGGCTTGTCTCAGGTACCCGAACAAACCATATTTATCTCTGATCTAATATCTCCGCCAACATCTGAATCCGGCAAGGCTCAGAATGTTCAAAATGAGTCATCCACATCTCATTCCGACGATTTTCAATTAGACCCCGTAGTTACATTTGACGATCAAGATGACCTTATGGTTTCCATTGATAATCAAATTGACTCCGTGGTTATACTTGAGGATTTAAGTAATGATCATGTTGTGACTCACGTTGAACATGCCGAACTTTTGCCTCATCCAGATTTTGCTCGTTTAATTCTAGACCAACAAACCATAGTGGAAGAATGTCGTGCAGTAAATCAGGACTTAAAAAGTAAAAATGCACTGTTAACCAAGGATTTTGAATGTTTACAAAAGCAACTCAACTTTTTCAAAACTCAAGAAAACTGTGACAAAGGTTTTGAAGCCGCCTTTGCTAAATCTCATCAAAACGAAAAATATTTAGAGAGACAGATGCGTGATCTAGCCGCTTCGAAGAATGCTTTGTTGTCTGAAATAGAACAACTGAAACATGAACATAAAAAGCAAATTAACGCTCTCACCTTGGAAAATCAAAAGCTAAGGCTGAGTTGTTAACTTGTCAAAAACAGTTCTCTGCATACAAAAAACATTCAACGAAACGAATAGATGATCATCTTGAAGAAATTATCGGCTTGCAAAACAAACTTAAAGAGTTTAAAACTCTTGTTTACAAACATGGTGAGTCAGTAACTGCTATTGAAAAGTTTACTTTAAAACCCAATCCAAATGGATATGGACTGAATCTTGCTGCTTACAAACCTAAGCTTTCAACCAAAGCATTCAAACCAAATCCTGAAGTTTCCAGTGCAGAATATAAAATTGATAATTTTGTTATGAGTGTTGTTGAATATCATCGTCAAGAGGAATTAGATGCAGAAGACGAGAGTCGATCAAAATTAGAAACTGTTGTTTACAACAAACCTTTTAATTATTCAAAACTGGTCACTTTCGTCACACCAACGGATTCTTCTAACACACCAAGGGTTATCATAAAAATGTCTGAGTCTTCTAATGTTAATCCCCAACCAGATTATGCACAAATTTATGGTCCTTTACCTTCCATCAGTGAAGTAAACTCAAAACCTGAAAATCGCAAAATTCTTAGATATTTTGACATTTTCATGGCTGACCTCAAAACTTTACAACATGAGATAGAATATCATTCTGAAATCAAAGTTCAACATTTTCAATCGCCTCTGGCGCGAGAACAAAGAGACATTTTTCAGAAAAATCTTTTACCAAATGTTAAAAATTTGAAAAATTGTGCATTGTCTTGGGAACGGGACTTTCATAAGGAACTTGGAGTGATGAAGGTCGTTTTCGAGAAAACAGAAACATCTATTACCAATACTAAACGTAAAAAGAAAATGTTGAGAAAAGATGTTGATCGACTCTTGAATGATGTTATCTGTGCTGATATCCATAACGTTGTGTTATTGAATTCTGTGTCATATGCATCTGATTATATCTCTGCTGATACTGTTGATAATGTTGTAAATGTTGAGAATACTGATAATGTGCTTCAGATCGACTCTTTAAAAGTTGAAAACGAACGTCTCTTAAACGAGCTTTCAAATGCAAAACGTCGTCTTCAATGGTGTCAAAAAGATTGTCAAAATCGTGAACTTGCTTTGCAAAACAAAATCCACCAGTTGCAATCAAACAATTTTAATCCAAAATTTGAGCAACTAGATGGTCAAAACGTGACTTTGAAAAGTCAAATCTCAAAATATGAACAAGAACTTATAAAAGTTAAACAGGAATATGGTGTCATATTTGATTTACTTAATAAGACTCGTCATGAAGCATCAAACGAACTTGATCATTATCTTGCACACACTAGAGAATTAATGAATTTTGCTGGTAATATTCGTTCTGAAAATCATGATTTGATTCACACTATCTTTAAGTTAAGAGAAATGTTAGGAAAGTATGAACTACTTCCTCCTACTGTGATTAAGAGAATAGCACCAGTAACACTTAGTAATCGTGAACCTAGAATGCCTACTGCCAAAACACAAGTTGCTAACGTGCTTCCTTCTACTGAAACAGGAATAGTTGCCTCTTTTCCAAACGTCCGCACTTCACAGCCTAGGAGCACTACATCAAAGAATAGGAAGTTGCGACCTAAGAAAAGATCAATAAGGAATGCTAAAGTAGAAGAACACCCTAGGACTATGAATAAGACTCACGTTGCTTCCACTATAGATATTGCGTCTGGCAAATGTAATAGAAATAGTGATGTAACGAATGCTAAACCTTTAAGTACTTTTGATACTCAGTCTGATGCACCTTGTGTTATTTGTCGTAAAAGTATGAATTCTGATTGTCATGACAAATGTGTTGCTAAAGCTATCATCTCTCGTTTAAGGAATCCTAAGAATCGGAATACCTCTAGGCCCACTAATCATTCTAAGTCTGTGCTTGGTAGACCGCCCTCTTTAAATTCTAAGAACCGCATTGATGTCCCTGTAGCTCCAGTTTCACCTCCTAGGAATGTAGTACCACATAGTGCATTCACTAAGACTAAAGCTAATACTAGTTGGAGATGGCAGAAATGGATATATAACACACTAGGATTTAAATGGATGACGAAAGTTATTGATGTGTGTATGTCTACTATAACTACTCCAGAACCCTCTAACATTTCGGGTTCCACATCTACTTCTATTCCATCTGTGTCGTCTGTGTGTAATGCAGGTGATACAGATCATTCTTTGGATTGTTGATAGCGGATGTTCCCGAAACATGACAGGCAACCTTAAACTGTTATCAAACTTTATTGCAAAGTTCATTGGCACTGTCAGATTCGGGAATGATCACTTCGCAGCTATCATGGGCTACGGAGACTATATCAATGGGAACATCGAAATTAGCAGGGTTTATTATGTGGAAGGCCTCGGTCACAATCTGTTTTCAGTAGGTCAGTTATGTGATGGAGATTTGGAGGTTGCTTTCAGGGAGAAATCTTGTTTCATTCGTGATCTACAAGGAAACGACCTTATGTCTGGCTCGCGTAACTCAAGTCTTTACACTATTTCTATGCAAGACATGGTTGCTTCATCTCCCATCTGCTTACTTTCAAAGGCAACATCAACAAAATCCTGGCTATGGCACCGTCATCTCTCACATTTAAACTTTCAAACTATAACCAATCTTGCTCGACACAAACTAGTTGAAGGTCTCCCACGATTCCGGTATTCTAAAGATCACCTTTGCTCAGCCTGTGAACAAGGGAAAAGCACTCGTGCTCATTTTCCTTCAAAGGTGGAACACAGCTCTCAGCATGTGCTTCATCTTCTTCACATGGATTTGTGTGGCCCGATGCGCGTGCAAACGATCAATGGCAAACGCTATATCTTAGTAATTGTTGATGACTATTCACGATGGACTTGGGTCTACTTTCTTCGAAGCAAAGACCAAGCTCCAAAGATGATCATTACCTTTCTCACAAAAATACAGGTTCAGCTCCGAAACACAGTCAGACAAATCAGTACAGACAAAGGAACTGAATTTGTTAACCAAACCCTTCGTGAATTTTATGAGAAAGTGGGAATTCAGCATCAGACATCTATTACACGTACACCAGAACAAAACGGAGTTGTTGAAAGACGAAACCGAACGTTAGTGGAAGCTGCAAGAACAATGTTAATCAATGCTAAACTTCCAGATTACTTATGGGCAGAAGCTGTATCTACTGCATGCTATACTCAAAACCGTTCTATGATTACTAAACGCCACAACAAAACACCGTTTGAGCTTCTCCACAACCATAAACCTAATCTCAAACACTTTCATGTATTTGGCTCCCTTTGCTATCCGAATAATGATAGTGATGATTTTGGAAAGCTCAAAGCCAAAGCTGACATTGGAGTCTTCATTGGATATTGTGAGAACTCTAAAGGTTACCAGATCTGGAATCGTTGATGAGTATCTAAATACTCATCATTTTTGTACCAATTAAACTGCAAAAATATCTGAAAACACTCAGAAATGCATCAAAATGATAAAAATATCACAAATAAGTGTTTTATGTGTTTTAAATGCAAAAATATCAAAATCTGGTGAAAAACGTATCAAGTTTGCATAATTGGCAGTTTTAGTCCCCCAAGTTTCAAAAGTTGTCAAAAACAGTCCCTGGTAAATCAAAATAAAGAAAAATATCATTTTAAGTCCTTAGGGATTCTTGAGTTGTCAAAATTGGTCCTTGAGATTTAAATTTGCAAAATTACAACTTAGGTCCCTAAACTTTGAAAATTGTCAAAAATGATCCTTGGAAGTTTGAAAATATCAAAAATAGTCCTTGTACTATTGAAACCTGTCAAAAGTGACCCTTGAAATAGTTTTGAGAAAATGGCAGGTTTGGTCCCTCATCTTTCAAAAATTGCAGTTTGGTCCTTGTAATATTAAAACCAACCCTTGTCAAATCTATTTTGGACCCCTGCCATTATACACCTTTGACCCCTGCCAACCTTTTTTGGACCCCTAGTCAACCCCAGTCAAATCCATCTCCCGCCCACCTATTCACCTTTCTTCCCCACCACTTGACTGCAACTCTCAGGCATATTCCCATCACCTCTCACCTTATCCCTCCCCCCTCATCATCACATCCACCAACCTTTCACAGCACAATTAATGCCACCCCCCCCCCCCTAGTTGCAAATTCAGAAGCCCACAGGTCAAAATAGCCTTTCCCGCCAAATTTGATCAAACGGCCAAAATCCATTCAAGACATCCAACGGCCCCAATTATGAGTGGGAATCAATCAGAGGACACGTGGAAGCATTTTTGGGTATAAAAGAGAGAAGTGAAGCAAGAGGAAGAGGCAGTACTTAGTTTTCAATATTTATGTATGTCGTTTTTAGTATTAAAGTTTTAATTTAAGTTTAAAGTTGTAATTTTCTGTTCTTATGTAATCAAATTAAGTTGTTTTATCAATACAATCCAGTTTCTAGTATCAAGTCAAAGTTTTAATATAAATTCAAGTTTCTATGCTTACTGTTAAGGAATTCAGTTTCATACTCTTATAAAAAATGCTCCAAGTAGCTTCATTTTCATTCAAACAAGCTTACTTAAGCTTATTATAGATTTTGGTAAGCTTGGAACACAGTTTCAAGCAAGTTTGGTTGTTGGTCAACAAAAGTCAACTGAGAAAGCAAGATGGTAATGGAAATGGTTTGGGGTGTTGCAGAGCTTGGATTTGGGTTGGAATAGCTTCAATTAGCATAGTTATGGGTCTGGTATGAGTGGCTAATAAGCTGGACACTTGTGAGTGTTATTCTCATTTTCATTTTTAATGCAGTTTTCATATTGTGCTTATATTTGAATCTGTGGTCATTAAATAGTTTAGACATGTTTAATTAGTGGTAATTAAGATACTAGATTTAGTTTAAGTGGTGGGATGAGCTAAATCAGTAATTTGCTTAGTTTAAATCTTCAAAACAGTTTCTAAACTAGTGTTTGGTACAGTGGGATTGATTGATCTCAAGCTTTGGTTTCTGTTTCAAACTTGTCTACTTAGTCTCAAATAGGACCATTTGAGTCATTTTAGTCATAATATTGCCTCTGCAATCTCTAATAGTCAAAATCACAATGATACTGTCTTAATTTCATGTCTGTTGGAGTTTTCACAAATCAAAAGCTTGATTCATGTTTAGAAGTCATTAGAGTAGCTTGATTCAGTTTCATTTCATCATTAAACATCATATTCAGTCTATAAATTAAGATCAAAGTTCACCAAAGTCAAAGTTTCATAACTGTCTCAAAAAGTCAAAAGTGAAAAAACCAGTTTTGAACCAACCTAAGTTGATTTTTAATTAATTCATTACTGGGTCAAATCCAGTGAAACTTTGGATTTTAAAACTTCAGTTGGTCAAGTTTCTTATTATGATTTTTATAGATTTTTAGAAATTTTGTAAAAGCTCCAAAAGAGCTTGTCAAACAGGGCTTATCTGCCCTGTTCACAAACACAGTGAATACTGAGTTTTCACAGGTTTGAGCAAGGCTTGTCAAAAGCTCATAAGAGCTTATCCAGGTTTGGTTCTTGGTTTACAACTAGCTAGCCAGGTCTTCTTGAGAGTCCAACTTCTGGTTCTGATTTCTAGCTTATTGAGTGGCTTAATTTCAAGCTGCAAAGTAGCACCTCAAAACTGTTTTGGGCACTTAAAGTCAAAACAATCAAATCTGTGTAGTTGGTATTTTAGAGGTTTAGGATAGTTGTAATAAGTTGTTTTAGAGTAGTTTTAACATATTATAGGGTCTGTGATAGTTTGGTAGCTTATTGTTCTCCTTTGGCTTATTTCAAAGTGCTTATTCATAAGCACTTGCACTGCAGTCTCATTTTCTTACACACAAGCTACTGTTTTTATAATTTTCCTAGAATTAGAATATTAAATTAGACTTTTCCTGAATTTTTCATATTTTTCTAGGTCAGTTTGCTATTTTTCTTCTTTTAAAACAGTTTTTAGGTAATTTTAATTAGCTTTTAATACAATTAATTCAGAAAAGTTTCAAAAAAATAAGTTTTCATTTTTCCTAGGTTAAGATAAATATAAAAAGTCAAAAAAATATTTTTCCAGATTTTCATAGTTTAATTTGTAATTTTTAGCAATTTAATTAGTTTTAAATAGTTTTTAATTCATAGAAAATAGAAAAATAATCAGAAAAATACAAAAATAGTTTTGAAAATTCTCTTTAGTTATTTTAGATTTTTCCAAGTCATAATTTCATTTTTCTAGCTTTATTTTATATTTTCTTGTATTTTAGGGTATTATTAAATAGTTAAAATTAGTTTTTAATTAATAATAATTAATTAAATAGTTATAAAAATAATTTTATTTTTCTAAAAATTTTCTCTTATCACTAGGTTTGTAAAAATATCAATTTTATATTTTTAGGATTAATCTTGCTTCAGTTTCACATTTTCTTTTGTACGTCACGTAGTTTTTAATTTAAGTTTTATAATAGAAAAATCAAAAACATCATTTTAAAATAGTGATAGCATTTATTTAATATAGTTTATCTTTTTAATTTTCTTTAATTTGCATTTAAGCCCCTGTAATTTACAAAACTTTTCTTTAGGTATAAATAACTCAAAATCCTTACTGATCACTATCCTTAGTGATTATTCGACATCTGACTGTGTTAAACAGCATTCATCCTCCGTGGGACTTAACGACCCAGGAATCCACTATATTCCTCTGATCTTAATTGCATTTGCCTTCTGAGCTGTTTTAAGTTTGTTACGGTTGACCATTCACAAGTGGTCAGCTTGAGTGATTAAACTTGACTGTTCGGGAGCCAATCAAATTTTGGCGCCGCTGCCGGGGAGGCTGTAAGCGTGTTTTAAGCATTTTTCAGACCCGTACTTGCACATATACCACCGTTTGTAAACAGTTTTTTTTGTAAAGTTAATCCTAAATCAAAAAGTTCATTAACACTTTTCCTAAAGTGTTAGCAACACCAAACAAAATATAAAACAACAAAACTATCGTAACGTTTTCTAGCTTGTGTTTCTTTTAAGGTGATTCTTAAAGAAATACGATTTGGTTAAACGAGACGATACCAAAAATATTGTCCAAAAGTTTTTAAACCATCAGCAAATATCCATACCTACGTCTTTTCAGTGGTACTTAATAAATACATAAAAATCAACCACCGCAAATCAAGGCAGTACACCTACTAACTGGAGGTGTGACCATAATAAGTTCCCGAACAACAGATTTAAAACTTGCCTTTGTGTCCTTGTGATTTGGTGTACCTTTTTCAAAGAAGCCATTTCATTTGTGATTATTGGTTAAGTTCATTTGTCGTTTTGCCTCGCATTTGTTTTGAAAACTGATTTTTATACTTAGTGCATGCGCACTCGTTCTTCCAGTTCTACAAGTCCACTGTCAGAGCTTGCAAATATTCCTCGTAGACGTAGAGGACGTTCTGCTCCTTCAGCCGTGACTGAGGAACGTCTACCACCAACACCCCCTGCCGTAATGGCAGAAGACAAGCCGATGAATGAGCTTCTCCAAGCACCCATCGAGGGTTACGGAGATGCTATTGTTGTCCCAGCCATTATGGCTGATACTTTTGAGCTCAAAACCGGGTTGCTTAATCTGGTAACCCAAAGCCAATTCTATGGTTTTGAGCGGGATGATCCTCATGCACACATTCGATGGTTTAACAAGATTGCATCTACCATCAAATACAAGAATGTCCCACATGAAGCAATTAAGCTTCTTCTGTTCCCATTTTCTCTAGAGGGACAAGCCCGGAATTGGCTTGAGAAACAACCCCCTCGATCCATTGAGACATGGGAAGATCTAGTCACAAAGTTTGTTAACGAATTCTATCCTCCATCCCGAACTACAAGTCTTAAGAATGAGATAATGAAATTCTCTCAAAGATTTGATGAATCATTCGGGGAGGCATGGGATCGTTACAAAGAATTGCTCCGTAAGTGTCCGCATCATGGTTTTACCGAGTTAATGCAAATGGATACTTTCTACAATGGTCTGAACCAGACTAATCAAGACTCTTTAAATGCCTCCGCGGGAGGTAATTTCTTGAGCAAGACCACAAAAGAAGCCTTGCAAATCATTGAAAACAAGTCCCAGGTCCGTCCTTTCCGCACGAAGACATATCAGTCTCAGTCTAATGCTGGACCTTCTACTTCATCTCCCGTAAGTACATCTAGCACCGATGCTAAGATTGACAAACTCACGGATATTGTTCAGGCTTTGGTTCTTGCTAACCAAAAGAAAGTCACTTTCACACAGACACCATCACATGGTGAAGTAAAGAAAGTCGAAGTTTGTGTTACTTGTGGTGGTCCTCATGCATACTACAACTGTACTGCCACCGATGGTAGTCCGTTTGAAGCCAATGCTATAGCCGGTACTTCAAATCAGGGAGGTAATCAATACCGTCCTCAAAATGAACCAAACTACCGTGCTAACACTTATCAGGCACCACCCGGTTTTAACCAGAATCCTAACCGGAATCAAAACCAACCTAGAATGAACCAAGGTTATCAAAACCAAGGTAATTTCTATCCTGGACCCAATCAAGGTTTCCAACATCAAGGAAACCTTAATCAAAACAATTTCAATCGAGGGAATCAATTTCAGGGAAATGTAAATCCTAATCAAGGGAATTTTCAACAACAAGGTCATAATCAAAACATCCGACCTCAAAATTTCCCTCCACTTGCTCCAGTACCATCATCTGATGAGTTATTGAAGCAATTCATGAAATCCCAAGATGAAATGAACAGGTTGTTGGTCAGTCAGATCGCTGATCTAAAGAAGTCTTTAAATGATCAACCCTCGGGCTCAGGAAAACTTCCGAGCAACACGATCGCTAACCCGAGGGAAGATGCAAAGGCGATCACAACCAGAAGTGGTGTTTCATACAATGGACCCGCTACTCCTACTACCTCTTCTTCTTCTATCCCGAAGGTAGTGGAAAGTGAACCTGAGGCAACAAAGGACAAGGAACTTCCTACTAATAACGGAGGTACCAACGATGTCCATCCTCAAGTTGTCCAGTGATAAGGTTTTAAAAGGTACCATTTTGAGGGGTCGTTTAAGTCCTTATTTGATCACTTTTGTATCCGTTATTGCTTAATATCGTTTCTTTTCACTTTTTAGGTCTCTTGAAGGCAAAATGCTGGAATGGCACTTATTTGGACGGAAAGGCGCGAATATATGAAGAAAATGGCCAAAGTCGAAATCGAGACACTCACAGTTGCTGAATGTAGAAGGCGACGGCGTCAGGTGCTATTTGCGACGCCGTCCCAGAATTATTGTGACGGGACAGAACCCAAAACTCGTATTTTCAAGAGACGGCGTCTAGTGGTGAAAGAGTAGGTCGTCGCTACTCAGACGGCCTAGATGCAATCCAGACGACGTCAGAAGCTGAAGAGGACGGCGTCACGGTCATAAGGTGACGTCGTCGCAAGGTTAACGTGGCCAAGACGAAACCCTAATGGCGGCGACACGACGGCGTCACTAAACATAAGGTGACGCCGTCGCAATTGTAATCTTATATATAGAATCCGAATTTTTCAGTCTTTGTGTGGAGAGTCTTTGGAGTAAAAACCTAAAACCGAACCTAAGGTGTCTTGTACAGTATTTTAGGGTTTTTAACCCTATCTTACACCAAGATAAGTCTTTACTTCATTAATTCAATTATGTCTTTGATTATTTGTGTGTATGCTTGCATGTTCTCCATGTCCGGCTAATTTATTTGTGTGTTTGCTTAGGAAGTATGAAACTTAATTATTGAATATTGATTGGTTGTTTCTTATCTTAGTTGATTTATGATCTAGTAATGTGATAGGTCATCCGTTGTGCACTTAATGCTTGATTCATCTTTGTGAACCTTAGAGTATAATTACCTGAGTGATTGTAGGCTAAACCATCCGAAGAGCGCCTTAGAGTAGGAGTCTATAATCTCTAGTGGGTTTGTAGACAAGACCCTTTGGTAAGTTCAAAGAGTTAGGGAGAAACGCATACCCTACAACTTTAGACACACAACGCAACTAGGAATAAGACGTGACACTCAACCATCAATAGGAGATAATTAAGGAGTAATACAAACTAAGTAAACACATCTTTAAACTATCATACGAGCACACATTAATTAGACATAGACTCCCACAACCTTAGTTTAGATAATTAGATAATAGTAGAGTAATCGGTAGAAATACCAACCCCCC